>PVJI01006441.1:0-86323 GCA_004026765.1 Micronycteris hirsuta | reverse complement strand
TAAAAGACTGGCTTCTACTAATAGAATGTGGCCGAAAGTGACTGTCTGGGACTTCAAGCCCAGGCCCTAAGAAACCTATCTGCTTCCATGGCCTGCCTGTAGGGGTCCGACCGATGTAAAATGTCCAGCTCTCCTGCTGGAGTGACTCTGTGGAGAGGGAAAGGCCCTGGAACTGAAAGGATTGAAAACTCCAGCCACTAAGAACCAAGGCCCCACAAATATGACCTCAGTCAGCTGTTCCAGCCAGCCCTAGCCATTTGCGCCATCCTAGCTCAGGTTCCAGAGGTGTGAGTAAGGATGCCATCTTGGATGTTTCAGCCCCAGCAGATATCAGTAGAGAAGAGATAAGCTGTCTCTTCTGTACAGCATCCAAATACTGACCCATGGTCTCATGAGCAAGAAAAAAAATTGTTCTTGTTGTAAGCCACTAAGTTTTGAGATAGTTATTAGTGATAGTTATTTGAGCCACCAGCAGAATAACTCTAAACACTATTCTCTTAAGGTCCATGATATACAGGGTGAGTGTGGTACATGTGCGAGGGAGAAATGCTTGAGGCCTTTTGTCTGAACTCTGCTATATGAATGTTTTCATTTAGTTGACCATTTGTATGATACAGTATGGACTAAGTGGCAGATAGATGCCAAGGTCACCCCCGCTGATAACTCCCAGTGTTTGTGCCCTTGTGTAATCCCCTTGAGTGTAGGTAGGACTTGTGACTTTCTTCTGATACACACACACACATAGATATAGGTATAGGTATAGATATAGATATAGATACAGCTATAGGAATAGATATAGATACAGACATATAGGTGATGGGCTATCACTCCCATGTGTAGGTTATGCTATGTTGTGAAGGTGATGGGATGTCACTCCTGTGATTATGTTATAGTATATAACAGCAGACTGGAGCCTGAAATTCTCTTTCCTGGATGAATAAACAGCCATATGGAGAAAACCGACATGTCAAAGAACTATGGGGAGCCTCTAGGACCTGAGCAAACTCTAGGACCAACTGCTATCAAAATGTCAGGGCCCTCAGTCATGTGGCCACAAGGAAATGAAATCTACCAACAACCTGAAGAACTTGGAAGTGGATTCTTGTCCAGTTGAGCTTCCGGATGAGAATGCAGCCCTGGGCAATGCCTTGATTGCAGCTTCGTGAGACTCTGAGTAGAGGATCCGGTCACGCTATGTCTAGACTCCTGATCCATGGGAACTGTGAGCTGATAAGTGTGTGGTGTTTTAAGGCACTAAATTTATGGTAATTTGCCACATAGTAGTAGAACACAAACCCAGGAAAGTTTAAGTTAGGGTGAATATCAAAGAGCATCACCTATGTGTCCAGCAAAGAAGAGCATTGCACCCTGACTGGTGTGGCTCAGTGGTTGAGTGCCAGCCTGCAAATCAAAGGGTCAATGGTTCAGTTCCCAGTCTAGGGCACATGCCTGGATGAGAGCCAGGTCCCAAGTAGCGGGCACGTGAGAGGCAACCACACATTGATGTTTCTCTCTCTCTCTTTCGTGCTTCCTTCCCCTCTCTAAAAAGTAAATAAATAAAATCTCTTTTTAAAAAAAGGAAGAGCATTGCTAGGCAAATGAAAGAGGTTATACTAAATTCCATACATTATTTCATTCATGGGGTATAGCTGGTTGTCATCAATACGTCTCCTGATTTTGATTTTGATTTTAATAAAATAGTGAAAATAAGTGATTCATTGCAGTTGGTTGAAACTTTTGAACTGAATCTTGGTGAAAGTTGGTATAATATTAATGTCAGGGGCTTTGTTTTGTTTTGTTTGTGGGTTTTTTGTTTGTTTTGGCTTTTGGTTCTTGCTGTGATTGTGGTTGAATAAGGCACTTTCATGAAATTTCCTTAGGATTTCTGGTGACTTCTTTCTAATTTTCCCTGTATCCATGCTCCCAAAACCAACAAGGACGTTTATATTCTAGCCCATTACATACTGGGTACAGATTTCATACCTTCCTTGTTTTCACAAGAAAGCCACTAACATCAAGTGTTTTATGATTTTTTGGAGGGGTGAGAGGGGTAGTATCTTTTTGCTGAAGGTTTGGGGAGAATCAGAGCGGGGAGTCGTGAATGTGCAATGCCCTGTCTAAATCATCTCACGGGCTCTTCCCCTATCTTCCTCTCAGTTCTCCCTGCCTGCTTTGAGAGAAACTAAGTATTTCCTCTCTTCCTCTCACTGAGGGTAGTTTTGCCCTCCTTCAGATCCACTCAAGGTTTTAGCTTCTATCTGAATTGACTAACCACGATATTTCTCCCAAGTAAATATTAATATTTTCTATGTGGAAGACTCTACCACTTGCCTACCCACTATCTACTCATTCCTTTTCCTTACCAACAGAACCCAGATAAAGTATTAATTTCCCTAAGCTTTTCTTAGCTCCAATAAGATGCATGTAGGCTGTGTGGGGCTTTTGGGAAAACTCTGATTTCCTGCTATAAAGGGACAGACTCAGCTGGCATTATTACCCTTTTGCCCTTTCCCTTTCTTCCTGCCTGGACAGACACAGTGGTTACAGGGCTGCAGCCATCTTGCAACCTTGGAAGTGAATGGCAGAACAGGAAAATAACAGGACAACCTTGAGACTTTGTTGAAGCTGCTTTGCTTGCCCTGGTTATCAGTCTTTGGACCTATTGTCATGGGAGAGAACAAAATCTCGTATTGAATTAAGTCATTGTTTATTTGGTTTCTGTTCTGTCATCTTGGCTAATGCATTGCTCTTCCTGAAAGGGGGTCTGGTGAGTAGTTTATTTTCTTTTCTACTTGTATCTTTATCTCTGAGGGCTTATTTTGAACAATTCAAATAAAACTGTTCCTTTGTGCTCCCTTGTTAAGGCTTCCCTCAGCATGGTGATTTATATCAAATAAACACAAGTTGGACTTCAAAAAGCAGTGGTGGTGTTTATTGGAACCTCTTTTCTAAAATTTATTTATTTATTTATTTATTTTTAATTGTTGCCATTTGAGCACATGGAGAATGGCCACATAAAGCTTACAGCAAAACTTCCCCCCAAATCATTTTTGCGAAGCCTTCTCTCCAAAGTCACACATTAATCTAGATTTCTCCCCATCTTTCTTTGCTAACTCCTCCTCAAAACTCTGTCCACCTTCCTTTCATTCTCTTCCTTCTGCCTGTGAGTTGAATCTTTTGTTCAAAACAAACTTCATGCCACTACTTTGCTAAATCAATCTGTTCCCTTCTCTCTTCCTTAATTTTTCAACTTTATCAATTAGTCCTGGCAACACACAAGAAAATCAATGTGCAGTCACAGATTTCTCCTCAGAAGGCAACTGAGGGAGAGAGTTGTGAAGAGGGACACTTGAATATTTTCCCCATGTATTATTACTCAAGGTTCTCCAGAGAACCAGAGCCAATGGGATTGATTGACTGATTGGTTGATTGATTACAAGGAATTGGATCATGTAGTTATGGAGGCTGACAAGTCCCAAGATCTACAGTTGGCAAGCTGGAGTCCCAGGAGAGCTAAAAGCTGGTAGCTCAAGATCCAAGAAGAGCCAATGTTTCAGTCTGAGTCCAAAGGCAAAAAAAAAAAAAAAAAAAGTGATGGATAGTCAGGCAGGAAGAGTTCCCCTTTGTTTGACAGAAGGTCAGCCTTTTTTTTTCTATCCAGGCCTTCATCTCATTGGATGAGGCCCACCCACTTCAGTGAGAGCAATCTGCTTTATTCAGCATACTGATTCAAATGCTATTCTCATCCAGAATCACCCTCACAGGCACTCTGTGAATAATGTTTAACCAAAAGTCTGGGCACCCGATGGCTCAGTTAAGTTGACATGTCAAATTAACTATCACAACCCATCACACTTAGATCTCTCACACAGCTCTCCACAATATGGGCAACTTCCTAGGCTCATTTCTTCTTACTTCCCTCCCTCTACCCTTACCCCTTTCATACCAGGCTGTTGGTTCCTTATCCTGGAGTACACTCTTTCTCCCTACCTTTCTCCCCTCCAAACCTCTGTTTATCCTTTAAGACTTAGCCCCAATGTCACTTCCACACATTATGTCTTTCCCACCCCACACCTGAGAGCATTTCTTGTATTATTGTCCCCACAAAAGTTATTTTTTTGCTCCTCCTCTCCTTGAAAAATTCTATTAATTATTATAATAAAAACCTTTCGGGAAAAGCAACACCAGGCACCACATGCATTCCAAGCCTGGTTTGTGTTACCAGATTTGCTTTCTGCAGGATTTTCACCATGAGCGTGAAGTTATGGTGCCTTTCTTGTGACAAGATGTAGTTGGCTCTGCTTTGTGGTTGGTGCTGCCAACCTCTGGATTAAATAATAAAGAGCCAATTGTATATTTCAGGGCTATTATACCATTTAATCAGGATTTTGAAAAATTGTGTAGAGTAATGGAGTCTATAAATGCATTTACAATTAATGCTATTTTTATTTCACTGAAGTAAAAACACATTATGTGGATTATCTGGGGAGGACTATCTCCATTTTTCTTTTCTAGAAATGAGCAATTTCCCATCTAGAATCTTCCTCCTCAATACTCCCATCATTATAACTTCCTTTTGGAATAACTGGGATCGGTCAATTCTAATGTATTTTTATAGTAAAAACTAAAAAATAACTAAATAATAGGATATTTCCACATCACCATATATTAATAAATGTAGTGCCTTTATTTAGTTTTTATACATTGCAATATGAGAAAAAGGTACTAAAATGAGGTAAATACTGTATTCTTATAAGTTAATTCTCTTGTCAGAAATTTTCTTGTAGGAATCCTGTGAAATACGCTCTTATGGGGAGAGACATTTACCTTGGAGGAAAATGAATCAGCATCTACATAGCCACTCTCTATAAATCATGATGTTTTTAGAGCAAAAATCACAGTACTTTCACAATTTTTTCATAAGCAAATTAAATTAAGTAAAGTAACTTTATAATTTGCAAAACTCTTTTTGATAGAAGAGCACATAAATTGGGCATTTAAATGTAAGAATGTAGAAATGTTCAAAAGAATTCCTTGGTACCTGTCCATATGCTGTGGTCTTTGAGGCCAAGAGGCTGAACTTACTATGACACTTTGGCTTTGAGGGAACAGAATGGGCTTTAGTAGCAAGTCACCTATTGTAAAACAGCTTGGGGAAGGTGTCCAGAGAAATATGAGAAATTTGCTATGTACTTAAAAATGTTCTTTCCCAGATATGGAAAGGACATTACTTGCAAACCTAAAATATTTTGGAAGAGAACTCATTGGCCCATATCCACTTAATGAGGACATTTCAGGAATCCTTAATCTGGCTGGCACAGAGAACAACTTTTATTTCAGAAAAGTATGATATTCCAACCAGAAAGAAAAGATATTCCTTCTATATTCCTTCTACCTTTTAAATTCTTTTTGGTGACTTGACTCATCAGTTCAGACTTTGAGAAGAATTGAAGCTATAGAATTTGAATCAAAGTGTCTTTGGCCAAGTCAAATTGACCTTGGGCAAGTCATTTACCATTTGGGTTCTGGCCTCCACACCCCCCCATCCCCTGCCTACCTATATTTAAGTAAGCTGGATAGAATCTCATATTTGCTGCTCTGATAGAAGAGAAAAATGTGTCCTTGGCTAGAGAAGTAGGAGGTGATGTGGTAATTTTATGTGTTTTATTTTTAGCTATTAAAGACTTGCTTTCTTAAGCAGAAAGGTAGGATAATGATATGTATTTATCAAGAATTTGATCAATGAATGAGCAATAATGATAGATATGCAAATTATTGCTTCTATGTGACTTTCCTCTCTCAAAGGATCATAGGGACAAGCCTGCCTCTAATTATATGTCGCTTAGATATGGCATTTCTCATGAGAGGATGTCAAAGTGTTTTGCAAACATTAATTAAGACTTGCATCTTCCCTGTGAAGTGAATATGATTGTTTTCCTGGCAGATCAGCAAACTGAGACACAGAACACTTTAGAAGCTGCCCAAGATTACCCTGCAGAATAGTACCACCAAGTTTATGTTACTTGCTCTAATCTGCAACTCTATATTGTTACTTGGTGGAGGTCAAGTAATTAGGAAACTTTTGAAAGAATGCCAGTCAGCCTTGATGCCGCTGGCTAATGTTCTCAGATGCATCAGTATGCTTGTCTTCTATGCAGAAATGGAGCCAACTCTATCTCAATGAGGGAGGGAAATTTACCACGAGACTGGGTCTGTCTTCTCTTCAGAAGCTGCAGGCTTCATTTCCACCTGGTATGACCAGTAGATTCTATGGCATTAGGTGGAGTTTGTGAAGGCAGAGTTTCTGAGGAGTGGGGATACTCCCCAAGGTATCACTGTGAGTACAACTGGGGTTTCAGGGTGTAAGCAGAGCAGGCTAATGGTTGGATAAATAGTCCCTTTGTTGCCTAATCTCATTTTTCACAAAAGTACAAAAAATCATAGTCACTCTAGAGACTGCTAGGCTAATCCCTGTATGACTTATGTGACTACTGAACCCTTCTTTTTACAGGTTTTTACTGTAGGAAGATTTTGCTCTTGATTGTTCACTTGATGGCTGTGTGGAGAAACGGCTGACAGACAACAAAATAGTTCCAGTGGAATTTATTTTTTCCTTCCTCTTTTCCCATTGCCTCACTTCTGGACAACTGCCTCCTCATTAGTTTTGTCATGTTTAGTCATTTCTTCTTCACTCTGTCCTGTGCACAACTGCCAGATTTGTTTAAAGCACTGCTTTCGTGGTACATCTCTTCTTAGAAATCTCCCACAGGTCTTCATTACACAACATCAGCAGTAACTACAACTAACGTAAGCCGAGTCCCACATTATGAGTAGACATTGTGTTAGGGCTTTACGTAGCTCGTTTTTATTTAATTCCAAATATTTCTGTATAATTTTGAACACCATTCCAAAATTGAATTCGACCCCCCTTTTCCAATTGTATTTTCTCCTATTCTATTTTTTAAAGATTTTATTTATTTTTAGAGAGAAAGGAAGGAAGGAGAAAAAGAGGGAAAAAAACATGAATGTTCAGAAGATACATCAATCAGTTGCCTCTCACACGCCCCCAGCTGGGAACCTGGCCTACACCCCAGGCATGTGCCCAGACTGGGAATCGAACTGGCGACCTTTCAGTCTGAGGGTTAGTCCTCAATCCAGTGAGTCACACCAGCCAGGGCTATTTTCTCCTGTTGTAACATGAACTCTTTGCTCTGGTGAGACTGTGTCTCATTTCTGTGCCCACGCCCACCCCCTGCCCTGAATACCATTATTATTACCCTTGGCTCATTTGGTTTTCCACTCATTGAATGGGCCACTTTCCTCATTGAATGGCCCATTTTCCTCTGCCCATTCAATTCAGCTTTCAAAGAGCAGCTTGAGTCCCACTTCAGGGCTTCTATCAACAGTTCTATTTTCCTTCTCTATACTACTCCACTGTTGTTCTTTTATATAACTATCACTCAATTACCTGTCCATCTATTTTCAGATAGACTACCAGGGCAAACTGAGTACCAATGTGCAAGATGTTCCTTGATCCCTCCATTTTTTCTTGGATCATCATCTTCTTCTAGACTTGACTTCTGTATCAGGCAGGATGGGCTAAATTATGCTGCAGTAATAAATAAGCCTCAGATTTTAATGGTTTATAACAACAAAGGTTTATTTGTTATCTATATTACACATCTATTGTAAGTTGGCTGGAAGCTCTGCTTCATGTCTCCTTGTTCTGGGACTCAGGCTGATGGAGAAGCAACATCAGGAACATTGCCTAATGCAGTGCACAGCGCAAAATCAATGTGGCTCATTGCCAGATTCATGTCTCTTCTCACTCTTCATTGTCAAAACAAGTTACATGGCTATGCTGCCTTCAAGGAATACAGGGAAGAAAACCAGAATCTTTGCCAGAAACTCTGATGACTAATACAACTTCCTTTTCTGTACAGCATAGACCAGTAGTTCTCAAACTTTTTGACCACATGCCATTATAAAAGCTATTTTTTCCAACGCAATCCAATATACTATATATATATATATATATATATATATATATATATATATATATATACACACACCTATACTTAACTGAGACAAAAGTTACTAGAAGTGATTTACTGTTGTTTTTTTTTTAACGATTCCATGTACCTTCATTTTTTTAAAGTGCTGGCATCACCCATTAATTTTATGATCCACTGTACCCCGAATTTGAAAAATACTGGTCTAGAAGCCATGCACCAGAACCCTCAACCCTTTCTCATTGTAAATCCCAAACTTTTTTCTCATAGAAATTCCCAATCCACACACCTGCCTTCTCTCTACCCATACTCTTTTTTTTTAAGATTTTATTTATTTTTAGAGAGAGGGGGAGGGAGGAAGGGAGTAAGAGAGGGAGAGAAACAGCAATGTATGGTTGCCTCTCACATGGCCCTCACTGGGGACCTGGCCCACAACCCAGGCATGTGCCCTGACTGGGAATCGAACTGGCCACCCTTTGGTTCCCAGCCCATGCTCAATCCACTGAACTACACCAGCCAGGGCTCTCTACCCATACTCTTGATGCTAAGCACAGCCAGTGAAAAAACATCACACACTTATGAAGATCCAGTGAAGGTTGGAGACTATATATTTGTAGAGGTCTGATCCCCATAATTGTGTGATTTCATCCATTGGCTCTTCATGGGTTCCATCCCATCACCTTCTTGTCTCTGCAAATTATTAATGTGCACACGTAATTGAGGCCATTTAGGGACATGTTGCTTCAACTATTCACCTCATGTGTATAACCTTATCAATGTCTGCATTTTATCTCCCTTCTTTTTGTCTGGTCTCAGAGAAGGAGGTGCTGCCTTATGAAGTCTTAAGTGCTCTTATTATGTATTCAGGTGTTCACCTGCTTCCCCCCATAAGTTTTATGTCATTGGGCTTCTAATTGTCCTACCTGTTCCATCTCTTGCTGGCTGCTGGGCTACTTTAGGTAAGGTATTATTTTTCTCTTGGGCTCATTTGAGGCTCAAGTCTGATTGATGGTATAGTCTTAAATGACAGGAATTCTGCAAAAGAAGTGTGAGGTAAATGGATCTTTGACCCAGTAACCAGGCCCTTCTGAGGCACCTGGAAGAGACCCTCTGCTCTCGGCCTTCCTAGCCCACAGGTCAGGGAAGATTAGCCTTACCATTGTCTCTCTCCTGGCTTTGAGGAGTCAGGAAGAACAGCATAGTCGCATCTGGGGTCAAAGTTGGCTATCCCAGGAGTCATAGATTGCAGAATGCCAAGCTCTTCCCAGTATCCTCTGCCACTGGTTCTCACCCCTGAGTCCAGTTCATAGGGAGGGAAGTGCCACGCCAGGACACTCCACCAGGAGCCTACATGACTACACCCTCTCCTCTACCAGTGGCCCAAAGGTCCCAGAAGCCCTGTTACTCAGGAGAGGAAGATGGCTTGTGGGAATGGACAGGAAGAAGCTGCCTTCAGGACATCCTTTTCTGGGACCCACATAGCTAATTGTCCCTCTAGTTACTTCCTATTGATCTCTTTCATTTAATGCCAACCTTCTCAAAAAATAAACTATAGCTGTTTTCTCCCTTTCCTATCTCACATTTGTTTTTGAATCCACTGCAGCAAAACATTAATCCCACCACTTCCTTGAAACTACTTTGGCCAATGCAACCATTGATCTTCTAATTGCCACATGCCTTGCGCATCCCTTGGAATCTTCATGGTCCCCAGGTCTCTCTCAACCAGTTAGCCGCATGGTTGAGAGAGACCACTCCCACTCCCTTTTGACTCTTTATGTGGCTTCTCTGACAGTACTCTCTTCTAGTTCTTCTCTTATTTCCTTGATTCTTCTTAGTTTCCTCTTCTGGCTTTTAGATTTCTCCTATGCTCTTAATTTTGGTGTCACCCATAGTTTTGTGCTCTTTTTTTTTCTCACGCTACTTACTGTCGCTTGGGTAATCTCGTCGGATCTGTTAGTTTCTATATTTAGCCACCTGTATGTGAATGGCTCCCAAATTCAGGTCTCTAGCCCAGATATTTCTTCCAAACTCCAGATCCATGTATGCAACTACCAAAAGGACATTCCCACCTAGACATTCCATAGGCATTCGGAACAAGAAGCATTTAAAACGAAAAGTAGTCTTCCCAAAGAACCAATTTCTGCCTTTGTTGATCCCCCCTATTTTATCTCTGTTTTTCCTGAGTATAGCTGAGGGGTCCGCAAACTAAGGTCCATGGGTCAAATCTGGAGCATGGTTTTTACATTTTTAAATGGTTGGAAAAAAATCAAAAGAATGATATTTCGTAAGACATGAAAGTCATATTAAATTAAAATTTCAGTGTTTATAAGGAAAGGTTTATTGTAACAGTTCCACCTATTTGTTTATGTTATTATTTACGTTTGGCTATAGCTTTCTACTACAATGGCAGAGATGAGGGGTTGTAACACAGATCAAATGTCCACAAAGCCTGGACTACTTAGTATCTGGCCCTTTACAGCAAAAGTTACTGGCCCCTGCCACAGCTAAATGACTTAGATTTGAATCTCAGCTCTACCACCTATTCTCCATGTAACCTGGGCAAATTACCTCTGTCGATCATAATTTCCTTATCTGTAAAATGAGAATAATTCTATTTATTGCTCAAGGTTCTTAGTAGATTAAATGAGATAAAGCATGTAAGACACTTAGCACAGTGCTTGATATATAGTACCCCATAAATCTTAACTGTTGCTCTTTCCCAAAACTCATTCTTCCTCGTGTTTTTCTCTATTTTTGCAACAGCTGCAGGGTCCACCAGTCACCCAAGCCAGGAACTCAGGAGTCATTCTAGGTCTGACATCCTACTTGTTGTTCATTTTACCTTCCCAGAATCTAAGAGGCCCGTCCTTTTTCCTTCACATGCGCTGCAACTGCCTCAGTCCACACCCTGATTGTCTCTTGCCTGGACTGTCTCCTAACTTGCCTCCCTGGCTCAGATCTTGTCCCCATTTCTCCAGTTTCTATATTATAACCTGAGTGTTCTAAAATAAGCATCTTCCCATGTTACTCTCTAACTTAAAACCATACAAGGACTCCCCATTGTCTGCAAGATAAAGCCTAACCGCCTTTCACCACCCTCCATGTTCAGTTCCCTGCTCAGCCCTAACTCTCACTGTGCCCACCTCAGAATGATGCTCCAGCCTTATGATGGCTTGACATTTCCAAGGGAACCTGGAATGCTTTTCCCACCCTGTCAATCTAGGCAGCTTCTGCTTTACTTTTAACATCCAACTCAGGCATCACTGCTGCTATGAAGTCCGTCTTTCTCTAACTGTAACTTGCCCCCATTCTAACCCAAACACTCCCCTCTTTGGGTTCTCAGGGACCCTTATTCACCACATGTAATTGTGGTTACAAGCTCCTTGAAACCAGGATACATATTCAAATTCCAGAATCTTGACACACTGTGGAATTACACATGTTTATCAAAATAAAGGATGAACAAATTCCACAAGTGCGTAAGGTAGATCCACACATAGGTACCCAAATGACCATCTATCTACCTGTCTTTCTGTCTGTGGTTTTTCAAAATATCAAAGTGGTTCTTCTTTTTTTTTTCAGTATGAAAATAAAATTTTCTCTGAAAATACATTTTTGGCACAGATTTTTTAAAATATATGTCAAGGTGATTTGATTTTTAAGTCAGTATTATATATATTTATGTTATATATTTATATATGCATACTGGTACATCCCAGGTTCTACATATCCCCCCAAGAAAGAAAATCTGTCCCTTTGCTCTTTTTCGATTGTATGCTGTACTTAAAGTGGTTCTTAAAGTGTAGTATCCCTGAACCAGCATCACCATCACCTGGGAATTAGTTAGAGATGCATGTTCTTAACCCCATTCATATTTTCCGAATCAGAAACTCTGGAGGGGGGCCCAGGAAACTGTTTCAATCAGCGGTTTAGGTAATTTGGATGCATGCTAACGTTTGAAAACCACTGCCCTAGACTGCCATTTTTCAAATTGTGACTGGACCACCTGCAGAACCAGCTAGGCTGACTGGTGAAGCCAAAGGCGCCCGGCCCCATTCTAGAGTCTCCGCGTGCACAAAATAGCTGTGGTTTCAACCGTGGCTGCCCATGGTAAGTACCTGAGCAAGATGTAAAAAAATAACCAGTGCTCTGACTTTGTTTCCAGAGATTCCGATTCTTTGGGTTTGGTGTGGGACCCAGAACAATTGTTTTTTTTTTTTTTTTTAAACAAAAACTCCCCAGGTGATACAAATGCACAGCCAGCCTAGGGAGTCCCTGCACTGTGCTCTACGACCGTAGGCTCTTGGGTCTGACGACTTGCCTTCCAGTCCTAGCCACGTGACTTTGGGCAAGCTAACTTTGCCTGTCGTGAAGATCAAATAAGATAATATGTGTAAAGTGCTTTACATAGGATCTGGCCCCCAGCAAGCTCTTAGTAGATGTTAACTTATTTTTCGTCAGCGAATACAAGCCCCTGTGGTTCTTCGTGCACGCTTACATCTAGGAGCCATGGAGCTACAGAATATCCTTGTTCCCTGAAACTGACTGAGTGCTAGTGGAATCATTTTGCTCTTCAGACAGTTTGATCAGAAGCCATGTAAATCCCTCAGCTTTCAGGTCTTCTCGTTCATCTAGACAATCAGTCCTCTTCAATCCTGATAGTGACGAAGTGCAGGTGTTCCTGCAGAGACACACAGCTTTGGAAGTACATACCTTTCTGTTGCCCAGCAATGTTTTATAGGTGTCTACTTCCTTCCTAAGTAGGTTCCAATTCTTGTGCAAAATGGTGGAGTCTTACGTCTGGTTTCCTATCGTGGTGCCTAGCAGAGTGCTGGATACACAGGAAACCCTCCCCTTGACTGAAACACAGGCTCCACGCAAGCCAGTCTCGGTCCTGCCTGGTGGGGTCTGATTAGGTTTGGTCAGTTCCTTGTGTCTGGATTTCCTCATCTGGGAAAGGAGGGGGGCTAGTTACTTCAATGTATTTTCCAGAACTACTATGTGAAAAAATGTCCACATAGCACTTCGGCGCTTCTAGTGTGCCTTCGGTTTGCAGACACGTTTCCCCACAGCTGGTATTTACTTTAGGCTGACACGGCTGGTATTACCAGACGTCTTAGTACAACCTTTCATTGTGATATCTCATTAGGAACAGTCATTTTAATATGAATTGTAGAAATGCCCAATTATAAAAAGAACTAAGTTTTCAGACACAGCTGCTTTTTAAGCCTTACTCTTGCCCTTTTATCTTCCTCCTTCTGCAACTTGAGAAGACATTCTCTAAGATTTAATTGGCACCTTTAAACAGGAAAATAATAATTAATTACAGAAACACAAAAGGCCACTGTATAAATCTCAAATACTTCACAGACTAAGAGTATGAAGATTCTGATTTCCATCCATGATGAAAAACATAATCCAGGACATTGCCATAGTTGTTTCAGTGATCAGGGCTTTGTAATGATGCTATGTACTTGATTTTTACCATTGAATCTCTTTAGGAATGATTGTCACCTTTGAAGGCTTTTGGTCAGAAGTCAGTACCCCAGAGGGTGTTTCCTTTGAACTGTGGTTAAAGCAGAACTTTGAGAGTCAGAAGGGGGCTGGAGTTGCTCTCAAGCTCACCTCTCCTCACTACTGTTGCATTCTGCACCTTTCTCGATCCTCCTTTAAATCACAGAGCATTGTCCTTAAATTTTTATATATAGTTATTACAGTGCTTCAGACAGCTGGTTTTTATTTTAGTCAGAATTAGTCACACTGTTCTCTGGCCTTGGAATTTGTAAAAGTTTTGGATGGAGAGAGTGTTTTTGGAGTCTGAGGCCTGTATAATTTTGTTAAAGTTTTTTTGGCTTGCTGCATTCACTGCTGTGGTTCTCAACAGATGAAGGGTGTGTGTGAATTGGATGTAATTTCTTTGTTCTATTAGGCAAAACTCATCACTAGATGAGTTTTAAAAAAAGATTTTATTTATTTTTTAGAGAGAGGGGAAGGGAGAGAAAAAGACAGGGAAAGAAACATCGATGTGCAAGAGAAACTTCTGATTGGTTGCCTCTCACGCGCCCCCAACTGAGGACCTGGCCCACAACCCACGCATGTGCTGTGACTAAGAATTGAACCAGTCACCCTTTGGTTTGCAGGCTGGTGCTCAATCCACTGAGCCACACCAGCCAGGGCACCACTGGGTGACTTTTAGTAAATCAGTTTTATTGACTTTCTGAATATAGAACGCTACAGAGGACTCCTAGAAAGATGGGTAGTTACAAGTGCTGTTAGATTATTTTATCACTAAGATTCCCCAGAATACTTCTGACTGTATACTGATATGTGAGATTTAATTTAGGTTTATGAGCATTTGTAGGATGATTTCTAGAGTATTTGTTTGAGCATTAGGTTATCTATTGAGGAAATTCCCATTTATAATATAATTTATCCTTCAGATAAGTCAATTAGAAATCACTTAAGTTTCCACCATTAAAACTTCTGGTCACATGAGTGTGTTTTAGTATTTCAAAGTTGATTTAATGTCTTGTTTTTGATCCAATTCTAATTTTAACTCTTGCAATTCAACCTACAGAGTTAGTTGGTGGGAAACATTTAGTATTGATGTTCTGGCTGGTTTGTTTTCCCATCTAAAATTTCCAGTGAGTCCTTCCATTTGTCAGACATTTGCTGAGTCTCTGCCATGTGCCAACCCCTGTGCTAAAGGCTGGGATGCCCTGAAAACGCAGAGAAGGACGACAGACTCTTCTCGCAAGAGCTCACAGTCAAAGTGTCAGGTAAGTGAACAAACAGTCCAATACGATGTCCTAACGGCTGTGCTGGAGACTGTATTCATAGCAATTTCCTGCCGTTTCCTGCTTTCCAGAGAAAGTCAAGGATGGTCTTTCTGAGTTTTCTCCACTTGCAGCCTCTCCTGGAAACTAGTGAAGACTCCATGATTCAGAGCACAGAGGGGTGTCAGCTTCCAGTTGGTCCTTGAGGAAATGAAACAGTAAGATTTTGCACACGAGGTGGTGCTGCTGCTCTGCAGTAAGAACCGGCCATCGCTGAGGGGCGGGCGTGAGTCTCCTAGTGTCTCCTGGCTCATGCTGAAAAGCTGAATTTTTAGACCTTACCCTTGTTGGCCTTCTAGAGTTTTTAGTTCCTAGATACATTTACTTTCGTATTGAAAAGACCTACTTCGTCTCTGAAGTGCTATTCACCTCTCATCTTACAAGGGGATGCTTTTGCTGTCACTAAAAGTTATCGAGGCTTTCCTGGGAGTGCTCTTGAGAAATAGGGGATTTACTACCTAAACACCCTGGGCTTTTTGTTTTGTTTTGTGATTTTGGTTGGCCTGACAAACTTTTGGAATAGAGTTAGCTGTTGAAAAACTTTTTTGGAAGGGTGGAATGGAAGGACGAGAGGGAGGCCCCAAAGCACAGCATTAGAGGTGTTTTTTTCAGGGGTTTTTTTTTCTTTCTTTTTTTTTTTTTTTTTTTTTACAACTGTTGCAGTATTTCTGGTAAGAAAAGTTATTAGGTGTTTATGGATGTTTCAAAAGACCAAGGGAAAAAAAAAGCAGATTCCATGTTCAAATATCCACTTGGGGACCCTTAACACTCAGAACAGACCCTAAGTTGGGAATGCTAAGGGGTGTGATCAGCGTAAAGCAGCAGTTGCGTCTAGCACTGGGGTGTTAGCTGGATGCCGTCCAAGAGCAAAGGGGCTGCCAGAGCATTCCCAGGGCAGGATGCCTTGGCTTGGCCAGGTGGGTGAAGAAAAAAGGTTTTCTTCCAATTTCGTCTCAAACAGGGAAAGCCCAACAGATAATGGAGGGCTCTCTCCTTGTCTGCTTCTTCCATGAAGTGTGGTGGGAAGCAGGCTTATGGGAAAAGGTAAAAAAAAAAAATCAGAGTTCCACAGGGGCATAAACAGGAGGTATTTTAGACTAACAATCTGGGGTTGCTGTTTTAGAATAAAATAATGTCTCCCCACATTGAAGATAAGGTTGCTTTGAACTGGTTTTTCAGAGTAGGTGGGGGAATAGCCTTAACCGGTCCACTCTCATCTGGTCCACTTTGGAATCCACAGGCCACAACTGCTATCAGAATTTAGCATTTGGCTATGGGTTCCTTTAGCATTCAAGTTTTGGAATACTCTGGGGGAAAAAATCTGTAAAATATGTTTAAAAAGTTATGAAAATTATATGAGATATTCTTTTCAAAATATTGTTTAGAATAAGTGGTATGGATAGTGGGGCCCCATTTCATACCCTTCTAATCGCTTCAGTGTAAAGGTGGTAAAAATAGAGCAGACCGCCACATAACATCTCATATTACTGTTTGTGCCTACATTGATTTAATATGTATGCATTATACTATATTAAGTACATGTAATGCATGCATATTATATGAGATGATTACATAATACATTATGTATGTATGATGTATGGAACATTGATATAGGCATATAATACATACTTTAGGTATACATTAATGTATGTAGCTGCCTCTTATTGTATATTGTGGGTATAGCAAGCAATAAAAAGACTGCTATTTAGTAAGTCTTAGGGTTATATACATCAGTAATTATATAGTCTAAAGATCAAATCAAATTAAATATTCATTTGACATTCATTTTCTAGAAAACTTTTCTAGTTCCTATTTGAGATAGCTATAATAACTTCAGAACAATATTATGAAATTCAATGAATCAGCCAATACCCAATTTATGAATGGGTTGAGTTCCGAAAGTTTCTTTTAAAACTTTGGTTGTAAATCAGAACACGTTCTTATTAAAAAGATCATTTATGATGGTTAGTTTCTCTGGGTACCCAATAAAAGCTCAATTAAGCCATAATGATGACAACTCTAACCTGATTTCTTTTAACAACTCTAACCTGATTTCTGGGCCTTGGAGGGGAGAAGCCATCGGAATAGAAGGAAGTAGTTTTTCTGCTTATGTAAGTCAGAGCCAACCCCAGGCAAAACATTTTAAACTAAGAAATATTTATATTTGTCCAGCGCCAACTTCCCTTTCTGCACCCTTTTCCCAAGGATCCAGGACCCTTATGCTGTCCTGAGGGTCTCCCACCTGTGGCTCCCCACGTAAGTCGAACATGCTCCTAATGTGCTGCATGTTCTAGAATGACCCCCCCGTGACCCCCCCCAGCAGTGATTTGGGAAATACGGTCTCTGCACCACCTGCGCGGGAGGCACCGGGTGCTTGTTAAAAGCGGAGTTCCGGGCCCCACTCTGAGCCTCCTGTGAATCAACGCGACTGAGGATGGGGCTGGACATGTGTCCAGGTTTATAACAAACTCCTTGGATCATGTTTAGATTGGGTACCTCTGAAATGAAATCTGTTATTTCACCAGAAGATCCAATAATGTAGAATATTATTCAGCCTTGAAAAAAATAAGGATATTCAGCCATTTGCGACAACACAGATGAACTTGTGGTGGGGAAGTGGGGAAATGAGATTTTCATCACAGGGTGCAAAGTTGCAGCTATGTATGAGGAATAAGTCCAGAGGTCTAATGTACAGCATGATGACTACAGTTAATAACATTGTATTGTAAATGGAAACTTGTTAAGAAAGTAGATTTCAGATGCTCTCACCACACACACACAAAATGGTAACTATATGAAATGAATATGTTAATTAACTTAACTATAGTAATTATTTTACTATGAGTATATATATATATCAAAACATCATGTTGTACGCCTTAAATATAGACATTAAAATTCTTTTAAAGTAAATAAAAATCACAAGTAAGAAAAGAGCCAATAGTGTAAATCAGTGTTTTCCAAGCTTGGCATACATCAGAACCTCCTTGTGGGCTTTTAAAGACACAGATTCCTGGGCCCTCACCCCCAGAGTTTCTGATTTAGTAGGTCTGAGATGGACCCCAGAATTCTCATTTCTAACGAGTCCTCTGACACACTTGGAGAACCATTGGTCTATTATTAGACTCTGTGGAATCCAGAGATATTTGCGGTTTTATTTTTTAGATTTTATGTACTTCTTTTTAGAGAGAAGGGAAGTAGGGAGAAAAAAAAAGGAGAGAAACACATCAATGTGTGAGAGAAACATTGATCAGTTGCTTCTCGCATGCCCCCAACTGGGTACCTGGCCTGCAACCCAGGTATCTGCCCTGACCTGGAATCAAACCTGTGACTTTTCGGTTTGCAGGACAGTGCCCAAACCCACTGAGCCGCACCTGTCAGGACGATATTTACATTTTTTAAAAGAGTATGCTTACTAACCCGAATGGATCTCAGACCGTGGAGTACTGCAAAATGAAAATGGGAAAGATCGAGAGGGTTAAAAGTGCTGGGTAGGAGTGACATCCCGAGATCTAACTGGATTCTCCCCCACCCATCCCCCGCCCCAAATCAGGCCCGGTGTTTCCACAGCTGCTTCCGTAATCTAATCCCACACCTGTTCTAGTAGTTCCAAGAGTGGTGACAATAAGAGGACAAGCTGCGGTGTGAGGAGACGTAGGGCACAGGATTGTTCGGTTCTGGGAATCTTGTATTATGCTCAATTTAAATTTGCCAGTGTTAGAATTTCACTTTGGCCACGAGGGGGCTCTCCTAACATTGGATAAACTCAGACTGTCGCGGTGGAAGAGAGAAAGGGAAGCCGGCCTTTACCTGAATGGACTGGATGGAGCGTTTGACAAAATTTGCAGTTAGGGAGTTTTTACACTATTTTGATTACTAGGTTTTCCCTGAAATTATAGTAATATTTAAAAATCACTAATTGGTAAATAGAAAAGAACAATAATAGATAAGAACAATAAGTAAATGGAGGCTTGGAAGTTTGAGTGTTTACTGTGGATGTTGGATAATAAAATTTGTAGTGATGTGTGCGTCAGGGATGTGAGATTACTGAGTTGCTAAAAAAGACTAACTATTCCAGACTCAGATTTGTTTTGTTTTCCTTTCTATACAAAACCAGCCTTCATCCAGAGTTAATATTTCATAGGTAAGATGTTTTTTTTCTAGTGTGAATTAGGATAGGAAGTGCAAACTTCAAATGTCTCAACACATCGCTTCTGATGTTCAGCCTTTTTTTTAGTCTTGACAAAGTGAGGGAAATTTCAAGGCAGATCAAGTTGTTTAAATAGACAATAATATTGTGCAGGGATTAGTTGTTTGTGGAATGTTAGGGACACAATAAACATCACATTGAGAAAAGATCACTTTTTTTTTTGTCATTCCAGAGAGACTTTTTCCTACAAAATGAAGTAAAATAGTTTGGGTTAGTAAAGAACGGAACCAAGCTGCTTTCACGGGTGAGTGACTGGTGCAGTCACACAGGGCTCTGCACTGAGAAGGACCCCATGCTTGGTTTACTCATCTGTTGTCTTCTGGAAATCTTAATAACTTTTGAAAAAAGGGACCCATACGTTCATTTTGCACTGGAACCTGAAAATTATGAGCTGATTCAGAGTGGAAGAGATGACTGTCTCTCCCCCTCCTGTTTGGCTTTTATTTAGAAAAGTAGTTCTTCTCCTCCTCGGTTGTACTTCAGAATCACCTGGGGAATGTTTGACAGTCCCAATGTTCAGGCAGTTCCCATATGGATCACATGCCAGTCTTCACAGGTGGGTTCCAGGCATTGGTATTTAAAAAAAAAAAAAAAAAAAAAAATTCCTCAGGTGATTCCAGACTGTAGCCGAGGTTGGAAACTACTGTGAGTTTGGAGCCTAATTTCCAGAACCTTCCTTTCATATCAGTCTCCCCTGCTTGGATTGCTCTTGTAGTTTAATGGACTTGTAAGTCTGGATTCTTCACACAAACTTTGTGTGTTAGAAGAACAAATTGTATAAAGTTTGAGTTCTTTATATGATGTGTTCTATTTTTATTAATCTTACTTGAAAGATTGTGAAGTTACAAAGGGAACCACTTTTCTTAAATATGGGTATAATCACCCTTGTATTCTTTAAAATAGCAAATTAATGTACTCTAGGAGGGAAAAACCCTCAGATATTTAGTAAGATTAAAACTGAGAAGGGAAATACATAGACTTTCCCCACCTTTGTAATGGCTGAATCCACAAATTGCCTTGCCCTGACTGGACCCGCATCAGGTTTCATTAAATGTCTCTTTTCTGTCTGAAGGGTTTCTGGGGACACTAATTGTTTTTTCCTCATGAGTCACCTGTGGGCTTTGACAAATAATCTAGGAGCGTCTGGTCCCAATCTTTCTGGATTACAGGAATTGAAGGTCCCAATTAGAGACCTGGGGTCCTGCAAGGGCAAATCCTTTCTACCTTAATTCACTGGGGGCCTCCTCTGAGCAGAACTGTTTTGCTGCCTTCAGCCTTCTTGTTCTCTTACAAAACAGCACACAAGCAATTGCTTTCTCCTTAGCATGTCTTCCTAAATTTATGTCTACGTACAGGTAACTTAGGGATTAATTCCAACCCTAGATTTTTATTGTGAGTTATATTAAATCTTTCCACTTGTTGAGCTTTGAATTGAGCATGGAACAGAGAGTCACTTAATGGCAAAGTAATTAAATGTTTAATGAAAATATTAGTAAGCTGAAACCCACGGGGAGATGAAGAATATTAGAATAATCCTTTAGCTCTTGGAGCTCAGAGATTCAGACCCACAGGGAGACAGCGTTTTACTGCTATGATTTATGGCCCAGTTAGAAATCAGAGATGATGGTGAAGCTAAAATTTGGAACAAGGTAGTTTGATATTAAATAGTTTCTCTTTAGCAACAAGTCATTGGTAAAAGTAATCTAAATAACTTATGTATATAACTTCAAATTTTAAAAAGTAAATTTGTTTTTGCGTATGTCAACCCTCTGAATGAAATGTGTATTTTTCGGTTCATAAAAGTATCATTAAACGATCACCCACTCAATATCAGATATGATGCCAGATGCTTTACATTGTTATCCTTAAATCTGAGAACAACCACGCAAGCGAGGGATTATTGTCCCATTTTAGAGATGAAAAACTTTACTTGGAGAGGCTAAATGACTTTCCCCAGGTCACACAGTCTACAAACGTCAGAACTGGAACTCTCAACAACCTCTAAATCTCTAAACTCTGCCTCTTCCTACTATACCACACAGTCTCTAGAAGGTGCAGGCATAGAACTTTCTTAAATTGTGGTAAAATATATGTCACATGACAGGTACCATTCACGCTATTTTGACTTACACTTCAGTGGCGTTGCTCACATTGTCATGCAGACATCACCATGCACCATCTCCAGAATTTTCTCTGTGCCCCAAAGTGAAATCCTGCGCCAACCAAAAATAACTCCCCAGCTCCCTCCCCTCAACCCCTGGTAACCACTATTAGGCTTCTGTCACCATGAACTTGACTATTCTAGATGCTTCATGTAAGTGAAATCATATAATATTTATATTTTGGATCTGGCTTATTTTACTTAGTGTAATGTTCTCAAGATTCATCCATATTGTGGCATGTACAGTAGTAGTACACCTTATGGGAGGGAAGGAGGGAGGGAGGGGAGAAGGGAGGGAGGGAGGGAGGAATACGTTCCAAATGCCCGGTAGTACCTGAAGCCTTGCATAGCACCGAACCCTATATGTACATGGTTTTTTTCCTACACATTCCTACGATAATGTTTAACTTATAAATTAGGCAAGTAGGAGGTTAACAACAACAATTAATAATACAATAGAATAATTAGAACAATATGCCGTAATAAAAATTACATGAATGTGGTCTCGCCCTCTCTCTCTGGTAACTGACTGATAACTAAGATGGCTACTAAGTAACTCACGGCTAGATACACTCAGTGGCCGTCCAGTGTTGATCTGCTGGACGAAGGGATGATTCACATCCTGGGCGGGACGGACAGGATGGCTCGAAATTTCATCACAATACTCAGTATGGCATGCAATTTAAAACTTATGAATTTGTTTATTTCTGAAGTTTTCCATTTAGTATAAACTACAATGGCTCTAAGAAATAAAATCTATTAATTTTTTTAAATTGAAAAGTATATGCAAGATCCAGCACAGGGATATGGAGGAGTTAATACACTGGGAGTTTTTATTAAAGGTCTTTCCACCTGGAGGTCTTGAGGTGGAGCATGATGACTGAGAAGATGCTAAAGAGACGGATGGTGCCAGAGGACCCCGCCTTGCCCACTTCGTGACGGTAGATGACGATGTCGTATCCAGACTCTCTGGGAGGAGAGCTGCAAACCAAAAGCTGCAGAGTCTGGGGGATTCTTTCAGAGCTGAGGGACTAGGAGGTGGCTGAAGTCAGATGGGTGAGAATCAAACCTGGAAACCTGAACCTGCACCCAATGAGGTTTATGAAGATATAATAACAAAGGCTTGAGAGGGTCCCCAACATTCCAGTTCTATGATAAATAGGTGAGGAGATGATAAGAGACTATCAAATCCCTGGAGGCCATTCTACTACTTCTCAGTGATGGACACTCATCTTCAGAGCCAGGGGCTTCCACAAAGGAACACCAGGTTTGTGGCAGCTAAGATCCATGCTTGTCCTCTTATGATCTGTTCTCATTTGGAAATACTTTCAAAATATATTTTGCTTTAATAATTGATTTTAAAGGTTGCACATACATATTATCCTTCATGCCACGTATAGAGAAAATTAACTGCTTTTATATTTTATTAGTTATTACTGATTAAAGCTTCAGGTTTCTAAAAAAAAAAAACCCCACCACCTGTAACTATAAAGATACACATCAAACACATTAGAACAGTTATGTATTGGCAGAGAGGGGAACAAGAGTGAGGAATGGGAATAAATGGTCTATTCAGGGGAGTCCAACCTGCGGCCTGTGGGTCACAGGCAGCCCAGGACAGTTGTGAATGCAGCCCAGCACAAAATCGTAAATTTACTTAAAACATTATGAGATTTTTTTGTGATTACATGTCATAACGTATTTATGTGTGGCCCAAGACAACTCTTCTTCTAGTGTGGCGCAGAGATGCCAAAAGGCTGGACACCCCAAAACCAGAGATGAGCGTGCACAGACCGATGATAATGGTGCACCCTGAACAGAGGGTGGCTTCCTTCACCCTCTGCGATGGCTTTTAAACAGTATCAGTAAATTCCCATCTGGGGTGGAGAGTGGCACTCAGAATCTCTCAGATATGGTAGGGTGGGCCAAAGGCTAAAGGAGAATGAATTTGACGGTCTTTCCAACTATAATCTTGTCAAAGTAGTTTGATGCAGTAAAAAGAATGTTGGATTGGGAGTCAAGCGTGGGTTCTGCTTAGGCTACGCAACAGCACAGGCAAGAGAGGAAGCCATGAATTAGGCGAATGATGGCAAGGTTGTTACAAAAGGTGCTTTGGAGGTTAAATCATTAAAATAGGAGGTATTATTGGCTGAGAGGGATGAAGAAGAGGGAAAAACTCAGGGATGGTTATGTAATTTCTGTTCTGAATGACTAGGAAGGTAGGAAATACAGGAGGAGGAGGAGGTGATTTGGGAGCAGGGTAAGATGAATTCAGTCTGGGTGTAGAGAAGTTGAGGTGTGTGGAGGTAAAAAAAATGCACCTCAAAGAAGCTGCTGAGCTGAGTAGGGGTAGTGAGAGCAAGAGCTCCAGATGCTTCTGCACTTTGAAATCTATTAGGTCAGTCGGACTTGGGTCAAACCTCCATGGGCTACTTCTAGCCAGTGACTGGGGAAGAATACTGACCAGCCCCCCCACCCCCACCAAGGTAGATTTAGAATTTTGATCCTTTAATCAGCAGTATCGACTTGAGGACTCTCCATCAGCTTTGCTATCATTTCTTAGAGCCGTATCGAAAGCAAAGACTCTTCCACTCTACCTTCCTTCCTTCTTCACAAAGGAGTGAACTAGTCAGATGGCCTTCCCAGGCTCGCCAGCTTCCTCCCTGTTTTCCCTCACCAGTATTGCCCCCAGTTCACCCTTTGCACATCCAATCCTGTTTTGGCATCTACTTGTCAGACAACCCTTTACTAACACCAAGTGTTATTGGAACATCTATTTGGAGCTGCCTAGCTGACAATTACAAATGTAGGTTGAGAGATTTAGAGAGGTTATAGCAATTAGAGTGAGCTCAAACTGGCTTAAACAATAAGGACATTTATAATCTCACTAGACAGGAGTCCATGGCTAGGGCAGTTTCGAGGCACGGTATGGTCAGGGCTCGGGCACCATTCTCTGAGACACTTTGGTTCTCCCCAACTCTGTGTGGACTTGGTGCTCAGCCTGCTCTTCTTCAAGCCTCAGCTCAAATGTCTCACTCTTGCTTCGTGGAAGTTTACTTCATACACCTGGTTAAAAGCCATATCTTTTCCTTTCAAAAATTTCAATGTCTTATGTCAATGTCTTAACTCAGGGTGCTTAACTCAGGGTGTAGACTTGATGGATTAAGCCACAGATGTTTATTTCTCGCAGTTCTGAAGGCTGGGCAGTCCAAGGTGGAGGCACTGGGAATCCAGTATCTGGTGAGAGCCTATTTTGTGGCCTATTGATAGCCACCTCCTCATTGTATCTCCATTTGTCCTAGAGAGAGATGAACTTTCTCAGGTCTTTTCT
The DNA here is from genome assembly GCA_004026765.1 of Micronycteris hirsuta. Lineage (NCBI taxonomy): Eukaryota > Metazoa > Chordata > Mammalia > Chiroptera > Phyllostomidae > Micronycteris > Micronycteris hirsuta. Next base: position 61,773 of record PVJI01006441.1, on the reverse strand, counting down.
CATAGGGTACTAACCCCATTCCTCAGGAGCCCCATTAGAAGATCTAAGTACCTCCCAAAGGCCCTAAATGTCATCATACCTCCAAATAGCATCACGCTGGGGCTGAGGACTTCAACATAAGGATTTTGTGAGACAGAAATATTCAATCCACCATAAGAATGTAACAGGTAGCATTTTATTCTGTTTGTCAAGGCTAATCATTTACATGGCTGCCTCCTCTGGACTGACAGGGAAAGAAGAGGCCATGTTCTATTAACTTTTATTCCTATTTAATGCTTTGCATATTGTTGTTATTTAGTGAGTATTTATCCAATTAAATTTACTGTCATTTCATTGGATAGAGAAATGGAAATGAAATGTGTTCAAATTAATTTAACATTTTATGATAATTTAGAAAGGGAGATACACAGAAAAATTTGAAGTTTATACATGGCATTTAGTCTCATTAGATAGTGTAACGCTGCACTAATGTTGATTGTTGATGAACTGCAAGAAAATATAATGAGGATGTGGGCAGATGGGTCAAGATAAAACTTGAAACTTGGGAATAATACTATGGCTAAGGAGTATAAAACTATGATTTCCAAAATAGGCATAGGATTTAGGAATGCATCTGAATTATTTCCTGAAGGTTATGACCTAATATGTTAACTCAGCCAGAAAACCAAGCAGACAAAAGTAAAAAGAAATATTTTTCCGTGTATAATGCGTACCCACAGTTTTGACCCAAACTTTCATGAAAAAAAACTTGTTTTAATTGTTTAATTCAATTATTTATTTATTTACATTTAGATACTTGTTTTTTGTATTATAAAGGAATTTTAGCATTTTTAAATGTATTATGGCATAAGAAATTTTATGTCACAGATAATTAGAAAACACAAGAACAGATACAAGGTATTTCAGGTACTACCCATGTTTAATGTGCATCCTTATTCTTCCCTCAAAAATTTGGGCAAAAAGTGTGCATTATACATGGCAAAATACATAAATTATGAATACAGAGATGAAAAAAAGTAGCACTTTATGCCCGGCTGGTGTAGCTCAGTGGATTGAGCGCAGGCTGGGAACCAGAGGGTCCCGGTTCGATTCCTAGTTGGGGCACATGCCTGGGTTGCGGGCCAGGTCCCCAGTGAGGGCCATGTGAGAGGCAACCACACATTGCTCTTTCTCCTTCCCTTCTCCTCTCTCTGAAAATAAATAAATAAAATCTTAAAAAAAAAAAAGTAGCACTTTCTCATACCCAAAGTTAGAAATAAAACAAAATGTTATTCTATGTTCAAATTCTTATCTGTTTAAATCTTGGATGGTGAAGCTCAAATAAAGAACTAGAAAGGACTTAAGATTATAAAATGATTAAGAGAATTACTAAGTGAAGATAGATCAATAGTGCAGCTCTAGGGTGTGGGAATACAGTCTGAGAGAAAATATAATCAAACAACAGGCCCGGTGATTAAGGGGAAAAAAAGAGCATTTCTGTCAAATTCCAAAATTCAGAAAACTTGGGGCACACATCAGTATTTGATAAAGCAATGTTAAAACAAGTAAGAAATACAACTTTTTCCAATAGGCAGTAATTAAACTCAGTACTCCAAAAAATGATGTAGACTAAGAGTTGTATTAAATTCAGGGTTATTCAATTCATACAAAATTTAAAAACTTGGGCTGGTTTAGAAATGCACAGAAGTATTTTGATGTTGATGTCAGGGGGAACCAAATACTTTTGGTCATGATCAGATCTACTGATGAAAATTAGTATTTTTTTGTTGATTGGTAATCACCTACTCCTCTTGGTGGAGTGTGAATGGATTCAAAATTATGAGTCCATTGGCTTTCAGTTTGATACGTGTCTAAGGGTCTATTTACATATAACCCATTGTTATGAACTGACTTGTGTTCCCACCCCCAGTTTCATGTTGAAACCCTAACTCCCACTGTGGCTATAGTTGGACATAGGGACTTTAAGGAAGTAATTAAGGTTCAATGAGGTCATAAGGGTGGGAGCTCAGCCCCATAGGACTGGTGTCTTTTTAAGAAGAGAAAGAAACAAGAGACTACTATATGAGGACACATCCAGAAGGCATTGTCTGCAGCCTGAGGAAAGTCCTCACCAGAAACCAAGCCAGCCCTGCCAGCACCTTGATTTTGGACTGCATTCTCCAGAACTGTGAGAAAATAAATTCCGGTTGTTTAAGCCATGTCATCTGTGGTACTTTGTTATGGCAGTATGAGAAGACTAATATACCCACTGAATCACTAAAATTAAGTGATACTAAAATTTGGAGTCCATAAACAAAAAAATAGTATATAACAGGGAGATGTAAATAGAGATACAGATAAAGATGAAAACATGTTGACTGCCTACTGTGTACTCGCGTGTTGCTACCGTTCAAGGCCAGACAGGTTCACTCTAGATTTGGGCAAACAGAAGAGTATTCACAGAGCCATGGGGATGCTTAACATGCCTTCATTCATGGGTAGGCAATCCCATGCTTGCAGTATGCGTGTCCCCTTGCTTGTCTCTGCATGTCACCTGTCCCCCAGCACTGGCACCCAGCAGGGAGCCCCTAGCCCCTTAAATATTAGAACACAGACAAAGCCAGCAGGGTGCCAACAGGTATTATGCAACAGAGCTTCATACTACTCCTGCGAGCCCACTCAAGGCTATGGGCATAGTTTATCAGACTCAGTCTCAAGAATATGAAAACACTGCTTATCAGGCCCATTCTCAAGGTTATGGTAAACTCCTTCCCTTAGTTGCCCAGACACCTGGGTGAGGAAGCAAGACTGCCTCTGTTTACCCTACAACTAGTCACTGTTCTGTGCATATATAAATACTCTTTTAATCTTTACAATGACATTTGTGTTATTAACTCCATTTTACAGATGATGAAGCTGAAATCCCCCAAAATGAGTAATTTGCTTAATGTCATAGAACTGGGTTTCAAAGTGACTCCAGACTATGCTCCTAATCCCTAACCTTAGTATAAAACAGAACTGTTCAATAGAAATATAATGTAAACTGGAGATTTTCAACTGGTATGCTACAGCACACCTGTGTGCAGCAAGAAATTTTAAAATATGCAATACCTGACTATTTATTCAGGGGCACTAACCTCTGTTCCCTTAGATTGTCAAATAAAAAATCTACAACAGCCAAGACAACAATAGCCATCCAATGTGAATGAATCAAAATTATACTATGTTTTTGTCATATTGACAAACTGTATTTTTTGGTGTGCCACAGAATTTTAGTAACTAGTTTATGTGTGCCATGAGATGAAAAATGTTGAAAATCACTAATGTAAACAAAGTATATAATTTACATCTTCCTAGGTATCACATTTAAAAAAGTAATGAGAAACAGGTAAAATGAATTTTAATATCTTTCATTTAACACAATACATCCAAAACATTATAATTTCAATGTGTACTTAACATGAACAATTATTAATGAGATATTTTAATTCTTTACTACTAAGTTTTCAAAAATCCAGTGTATGTGCTAAACTTACAGTACAGCTCAAGCACAATTTGTATTATATTTCAAGTACCAATAGCTACATGTGGCCATGGCCATTGTATTGGATAACACGTGTACTGAGGTGACCAAAATGTCCATTTAGTTTTTTCCATAAAATAAAAGACACATTTTTCACTTTCACCAATAACTTTATTGATTTGGATATTGTGAATATGTCAGCTATCTCCCCATGGTATACCACTGATTGTTGATTGTTCTCAGGTAATGTCTCAATTTGATTGCTATCACCTTCACCCGGTCTGCCTGACTATAGAGCACCACCCAGCGAGAAATCTCGAGCACGAAACTTCACAAACCACTTTCTGCATGTTTGATCAGTCACTGCAACTTCTCCATACACTACACAAATCTTTTTTTTTGCATTTCAGTTGTGATTTTACCTTTCCTGAAATAATAAAGCATGATATATAGGAAACTGTTTGCGTGGTGTGGGGAATGTAGCCCAGCTCCTGACTTGGAAAACCTACAGGGAGTGAGGTCAGCACACAGCACCCACGCCCACGGATAGGTTCTCCCGTGGGAAATCAGGTCTGCATTGTACCCAGGCTGTTTGGAGGCTTGCTTTTGCTAAAACTCCCTCACCCTGAATTGAGGCAGCAAATGTTTACTGTGTATCTTTAAAGTAACTCCCTAAAAATCTATGCTAAACCTCCCAAGGTCAGGTATAAGCAGTTCAACCACTTTTCCCTCTGCATTTGCAAATATCCTTCTTCTTTGATGTAATTAGCAACATCCTCTCCTTTGTTTTCTGTAAAAGTTAACCACCTAAAGCGAATCTGTGCATAGTAAATGAGGACCATCCTCGATGTAATGTGCCCAGAAAAGCAATAAAAGCCTGTCCAGGAAGGGGTGGGGGCCCTCTTTCACTCAGAGAGTGACCTTGCCGTCCCTTTTTCTCCACAGGACTTCTGAGGTCCATGTGAATTTGTTCCTTGCAGCCACAACACACAGACCCTGTAGGCCGGGGTCCACATCAATAATATGCCAAAAGTTTTATATATTTCCTTCTATCTTAAAATGGCTAAACAAAAATTCACCAATTTGTATAAGTTTTTTTAAATGCATGCTGATATGACAGCTGTCACAATGTAACAAAATTGTCTTGAATGAAGTTAAAGACAACTAAGCGCCACTAGAGCGATCTTACAGGAAAAAAAAACAAAAAAAACCATTTAAGACACTATAGCCTAGTGAGAAGTTTGGTTAAGATACTGCAAAGCACACAAAGTTGGAATTCTCCCAGTTTTTCTGAAAGATGTTTTATTATCACAGTACATCATCAGCGTTGTCTTGAATTGGTTGTGGTTTTAAATTGCCCCTATTGGTGTATTTATGAAAACATTTATAGAATTGCTGTTATTTTTTCTTGTGAATTAATGTATGGTTGATATTTTGTTACTATCAAGTTATTTTTTCCCTAGTATGGGGGAATATGTAGAGTAGGAGGTCTTCCTGATATTTTCTCCACCTTAAATAAGTTAAAGAGTTAGAAAAAAAAAAAAAAAAGAAAAGAAAACCCCTGGAATAGATAGATCATTGGCCTGACCTAGACTAGCATGGTTTGTTAAAAAAAAAAAAATTTTTTTTACAGAATATTTTTATTTATTTATTTATTTTTAGACAGAGGGGAAGGAAGGGAGAAAGAGAGAGAGGGAGAAATATCAATGCGTGATTGCCTCTCAAGTGGCCCCCACTGAGGACCCAGCCCGCAACCCAGGCATGTGCCCTGACTGGGAATCGAACTGGTGACCCTTTGGTTCCCAGCCTGTGCTCTATCCACTGAGCTACACCAGCCGGGACAAAAAAAAAATTTTTTTTGTAACAATGTTACAGGGTGCAGCCAAGAAATAGGCCCAAACAAGGATTTGTAGTAGGGCCCAGGACTCATAGTGTCCAGGAAATATTAGAAATATGTATATAGAATGTCCTCACCCCCACAAGTCTAAATTGGGGGGGGATGGGACGTGGAGCAGGGCCATTCAGAGCTGTTTTGTATAGCAGCAGCTTTGCAGCTAGCCTCTGGCAAGGTCATTTAACATATCTATAACCTTTAACTGGTTGTATAGATATGTTAAATAGCTGTGGCCATGCTTTGAGGCAGGGGGATGGAGGAGACTTCCACCCAGGATGTAGCCAAGAAGCAACTCCCCCTGGACACAGTGCCTGCGTGAAAACTTGGAGATGGTTGGCTCTGGGCCATGGGTTCGCCCCTGCCCACAGCTAACATGGCAGCCCAGAAAAACTGGAGGAATACGAAGTGCTGGCAGGTGTAGCTGATTGAAGGAGGAGTCGGAAACGGGGCTGCAGAGGAAGATTGGCGCAGGGGATTTAAACCCATGCACAACAGCCATATCTCTCTCTTGGACCACATGGCTTTGGGTGCCTTCCTTTACCACGCAGCCTAGGAAGCAAAGGGGTGAAGAAAGGGGTGAAAGGACTCTTGCTGGTGGGCCATGAGAAGATGCTGCATGCTTTTGGATTAATAACATGCTTTTGGATTAATTGGAGTTTTTGGATTAATTGGAGATCGCAGTGGCGACACATTGGATGGTGCCAGAACTGAGAATCTGCCTGAATCACGCTTCTACTTCTCCCACGGTACCCTGGACTGGGCAAAGGGAGGGCGGGGGGAGGAAGGACTGTGTGTGTTTGTGGGTATTCTAGAGAACTTTAGTATTTTAAAGGAGACCTTAAGTCATTCCTCTAAGCCTGTATAACTTGTAAATAAATAATTATTTTCCTTTTCACAAGTCTCTGGCATTGAAAGACGTCTTTCCGTTGGCAGCGAGCATAAAGAACCTAGTGCAGGGTTGGGGGATCGTTGGGTGTTCCCGGCCCTTGCTCTGTAACAACAAGACACAATTGTGAAATGTAGTTAAGGGAGATTCTATGACAATGAAATAGAGTAATGCTAGTTTACATAAATCCATTATGTTGAACGAAGCAGGACTGTCTGAAATTCTCATGATGGTTTTGAAGTGTTTCTGAAGGGGTCTTTTCTATAACATTATTTAACTCCAGTGTTATGGAGAAGTGGTTATTATTAAACCAAGTAAAAAAGAGTTTCACCATGTTATAATGGCCACATCCCTTTAAGACTTTTAAAAAATGATTTTAGGTTATCTTTTCTGCTTCACTGTATACCCAATGATTCTCTCTAAATTCTAAGGCTAAGTGGATAAATGTAATGATTCCCATTTGCCATGTAACTAGTTAGAATTGGTTCTCTAAAGCAAATGTTTCTACTCCTTTGCTTCAGCTTTACCAAATGATCCCAGCTGAAGCAGCCTTTTAAAATGGCTGTGATGCTCTCAACATTTTCAAAAGCAAAGCGCTTCAACCATTCAGTTCCTTCATCATTATTACAATGTGTCCAGTGGCTCTTCTTGTAGACTAATGCAGGGAGCTTCCATTAAGTATTCTCTAAATCCACTCATAAATAGGACAGCCTATTGTTCTTTCCACTACGTATTCACATGTAAGACTTGAAAAATATTAGGAAACATCACCAATCAAGGAGGAAAAAAACCATACATATCAGCTTTCATAAGAAAAAGTGGCTCTCTAGAAAGTTCTTAGGAGCTTGGGGGTGGGGGTCCCAAGGGAGGTGGAATAAATAGACTATCAGGAAAACAGCCAGGAGTTTGGAGAGTTGGTAGTAGCCTTCCACAACCCCCAAATGTTTGTCAGTAAACATGTTAAGAAAAATAAACTGATTAGACTAAAAAAGAAGAGGAACTATTATAGCAATCTTCAAATATATAAACTGTATGTTAGTCAAGAAGCCTAGGTGCAAAGGTAAGAAGCCTAGTTCAAACTAGTTTAAGTGAAAAAGAGATGTTTATCTGTTCATGTAAATGGCAAGTCTGAGGAACATCTAACCTTGGGCATCCAGGATCTCAAGCAACGCTTTCATGATTCTCTTTCCTTATCTGTCTATTGTCTCTGCTCCTTTCTGGTTAGTTTCATTCTCTTCTACTATACAGGGTCCACCACAAATAACGCCCCTCCTTTATTACAAAACCATAAGCACGTAATTTCGTAACAAAACAGTATCATACTCAAGCACACCATATGACGTTTTAGGTGAAATGTTCAAATTAAAACTACGAATTATTATGCCCATATTATTACCCTACCAACCACATTCAAGCAGGTGATACTTCTGCCGGACCCTGTATGTGGCATGTCTCGTTAAGGCAGAGACATGGTCTCTGACAATGTAGGTGTCATTGCCCCACAGCTTCAGCTCAAAGGTCAAGATCAAAAGGTCCTAGGTATAAAAGAAGAATGTATGGGTAGGAAATCATGCAAGGTATTACAGCTGCAAAGAGTTCCATGATTTTTATGGGTAGCTACTTATTGCAGTTTTACAATTACCAAGTCTAGTCATCGTTAATTTTTCTAGTTGAGAAAGAAATGTGTTCTCTCCACCACAGCAGTAGTGACAGTAAGTAGATAAACAGATCTGTAATCCAAAGTCTGTACAATTGTCCATCAGTCCTACAAGGAGAAGTCAGTTCAATCAGATAACCTCCTAAATCTGATGTACTTACTTTAAACTACAGTATGTCCTCTTGGCCTTTTGGTTAGCTGCAAAGGAATCAATCTAAGATACAAATGGAAAGCATTACTAGTTTTTACTTCTTTGGATTTATTTCTTAAAATAATAAAGTTTGGGACCAAAAGAATTCTCATTGTTTATCTATCCAGAGTATAATGCAATAACCAGAAATGTAATATATTTGTCTTCAAAATTCAGAAATTTCGATACCCAAAATTTATAGAGAAAGACAATTCTCTAATAAATACATAGGAAAGTGTGAGGACTTCGGACTCCAAAGCGATACTTGTTTTCTTCTCTAATTCCACATTGAAAATATCTGCTATTTCTTTCACTCTGCACCTAGGCACCCCTTTTCTCCAGTCAGTACTGATGCAGAACTGACCCAGCTTCCTTTGGGAGGCTTTTGGAACTTGCTCTGAAGTGGGGAGGGTCCCTGGGGCTTGCCTCAAATTCTGATTTTACATAGCACGGGGAGAAAAGAATCAGTAATAGTCTTTATTGCTATATCTTACTCCAGTTATCTTACTCAAAGTCATGGGTTTTTGATTTCCTGGGATAAATGCTAATCCCCTTTGTAGAACGAGGAGAGCAAAGAATCTAGGCAGAAGACAATTGCAGTCATTCAAGTTTAAGCAGTCATTCCGAGGCAACAATGTCTTGTGGCAGAGACTCAAAAGTAAGAAACAGTAACTCTTAGAGGGTTCTGAAAAACATTGATTAGGGAATGCCACATTAACAAGTAGGTACACATTAAAAAAACAATATGCTCGTAATGATTCACGGTGACTCAGCTAAAGCAATCTGGTAACACAAGACAGGATGTTCTTTGATGTCCCTCTTTTTTTTGATGAGGGGAAGAGATGGGAAAGAGGAAATCAATTTCATGTTTTTCATTTAGGTGAATTAAAATTAAGCAAAATTACTTTTCTTAGTTTGGGCAGTTTGGTTTAACAAATGAATAGGCACATGTCTATCAGACACGCCTACCTGGAAGCACAAACATGCTGAGCTTCTCTAACACAAAGAATATATTGACTCCAGAAGAGGTGATGATACACTTTTTTACTTTTTACTTTGTAATAATTTTAGACACAGAAAATCTGCAAAAGTAATACAAAGCTTTTAGATAGATGTTTCACCCAGGTTCCCCTAATGTCAATTATTTACATAACCAGTATACAATGGAAAACCCAGAAAATAACATCCATACATTACTATTATCTAAATTATGAACCTATTGAAAGTTCACCAGTTTTTCCCCAATGTCCTTTTTTCCTTCTGTTTCAGGGTCCAATCTAGGGTGGCACATTGCATTTAGCTTTGTGTCTCTTTAGTCTCTGCAGACCTGTAACATTCTTTAGTCTTTTCTTGTCTTTTATAAACTTGACACTTTTGAAAAATACTACTGTATTTTTTTGACTATTATAAGATGCATCAGACCATAAGATGCACCTAGGTTTTAGAGGAGAAACATAGGGAAAAAAATTTTGAAGCAAAAAATGTGGTAAAATATTTAATAACATAAATAACATAATATTTCACCAATGTAAACGTAAACGGCCAGGTAAGCTACATTCGGACTATAAGACACACCCCCATTTTCCTCCCAAATTTGGGGAAAAAAGTGCATCTTATAGTCCAAAAAATACAGTAATTAGTTTGTAGAATGGGCTTGTCTAATGTATTCTCAGGATGGGATTATACATTTTTGGCAGGAATACTATACAAGTCATCTTGTGTCCTTCTCAGGACATCATAACAGAGGTACATGATGTTGTTATGTCTTATTATTGGTAGTATTAACCTTCATTGCTTGGTTAAGTTTGCATGTCACGTTTCTTCACCGTAAAGATACCACTTTCTCTTTTACAATTGATAACTATCTTTGGATAGTTTGAGAGTAGCCTAATATCCTTTTTTTCCCTTAAACTATAGCCCACTGATTTTTGCATCCATAGGTGAATTTTGTCTGCAACTATTCCTGCAGTATCTCCCTAATAGTGACTTTGTATTTCTTATTCTCTACATTTGTTAAATTCTTCTATAAGGAAGAGCTGCCTTTTCTTCATTCATTCATTCAGTTGTTTATACTAGTATAGACTCATGGATATTTATTTTATGGATTACGATTCAATGCTATCATTATTTATTTAATTGCTCAAATTGTTCCAAATTTAGCCATTCAAGCTCCTTCAAGGTTGACTTCTGTATTCTTCTGACTTGCCTCATCCTCTTTCGAGAACTTCCATGTTTTCTGGTACCACAAGATTATCTAGGCTTATCCTGCCTGAGTCCTGGAATCAGCTATTTCTCTAAGAAGCCTTGATTCATTTCATTGGCTTTGCCCTGGGGTTCTGCACTGCTCTCAGTCTTGGTGGACAGCCTTTTGCATGCGAAGTCCTCCTATACTGTTCCTGTTTCTTTGTCTGACTTTGGCCTTGGAAGGTCAATCCCCAGACATAAATGGTCCTGAGAAATAACTCATGAACCTCTCCTTGTGCTTTAATTGTGCCCCAAGTTTCCCTCTGAACTATGGTTTTTTTTTTCCTTTGCCTCCTGGTGTCTCCTAGTGACACTTTGCCATTGTCTTATCTGGCTGGGACCCATGGATCCAGCCAGATATTGGAGATTACTCTTTTATTCACTGTACTGCTGACCCTGACACCTCCTGGCTCAGTTTCTGTCCAGCTCACATCTCACTAGCTGGCATAGTCAAATGCTGTGGAGGACTAAACTTTCCAGCTACCTTTAACTGTGATCAGACTGAGAGGTAGGGTAGAGTGAACTTGTTTCTCTCTCTGGGCCTGGGGGAGAGTATAGCTTAACTCTTAGGGTTAAAGATATCAAAGGACTCTCAGTGAATGGATGGTCCTGGGAAGTGGAGCCAGGCCAGGAGTCCTACAAAGGACTGGGCAAGGGCTCAGTCTGTGGGCCCTGGTCACTTCCAGTAGCAGTTGTATTTCCTGCTTCGTGCTTCCATTCTGTTATCCTCTAACCCTTACGTAAAATTTGTATTCAGAAGTTGTGGCTTCACATGAGCATACTTCAGGGATTTTAATGGAGTTTCCCCCACACAGATGAAGGTAAGAAAGAATGGATCACAGGTAGAGATAGCTATGCTTGGTGGTGTGGCAGTCTCGTGCAGTAGAAGGAATTTAATATCATGACAAGGTGGTCATAGCAGAAAAACATAAGCACACTTGTAGCACTCAGGGAAACTTTTAGATAGTTTCCTTCAGTCAAGCCAGCAGGGTCCACTGTAATTTCTGTAGTTAATGGAAGTGTGACCTGTAACCTTACTTTGTATTTACAGGTTGTTAAAGCCGGGAAATTTGGAAAAACCTATTAAAGTGTATCTTGCTAGTTTTGGCCCAGTTTCAGACCAGTTAGAGTATCTTGAATTTTGTTTCTATCTTCCATCATATTAATTATTCTTTGGGGGTATAATTCTGTTCATTTCAAAACATGAATTTTTTTTCTTTTTAACTGTCATCCAAGTCTAGAATAAAAATGCTGACTGAGGATAGTGACTTGTGGCATGGCAATGTGGCCCCCCTTGCAGTTACAGGGTAGCTTAATCTACAGTTTTAAAAATCTGCCCCTTCTTTCTGTGTCTGAGCTAAGGAGATTATCTTCCCATTCCAGGATTCTGGCATCCCTCCCATTGTCCACTGATTCTCTAAAATTCTTGGTTGTGACTCAGAGACCATCTCAGCAAGTTCCTTCTGAGTCTGAGAATGTAATTCATCAGAGTTTAGAAATTTGAACTCATTTAACATGGTTATATGTTTCTTTCTAATCTCTATCTATTGGACAGTTGTTTACTAATAATTACTTAAACTGTTAAAAGGTGAAGAAATTTTTACTGTGGGAAGAAAGCTGAAAATGCCTTGCACTCATTATGTTGAATGAATGAATGGGTGATTGTAGGATAATTAAATGAGTGAATCTGACCAGTTGGGATACCATTGGTGTGTCGACAGTGAAAGCATTTCTTAACTAAAAGAATGGGATTTCTGATTTACATTAAGTTATTATAAATTTACTAGGTAAGATGTTGTCAATCAAATACCAGGCTGCTTCCTTTAGGTAATAGGAGTGCTATTTTAGCTAATTATAAATTAGTGTCTACAGCCGTGGCTGGTGTGGCTCAGTGGATCGAGCGCGGGCTGGGAACCAAAGGGTCCTTGTTCGGTTCCCGGTCGGGGCACATGCCTGGGTTGCGGGCCGGGTCCCCAGTGGGGGCCATGTGAGAGGCAACCATACATTGCTGTTTCTCTCCCTCTCTGTCTCCCTCCCTTCCCCTCTCTCTAAAAATAATAAATAAATAAAAATCTTTAAAAAAAAAATTAGTGTCTACATAGATTGTGTGTTAAAAGACCTGACTTCCAACTTTAAAACTATCAGAATGAGGTTAAGAATTTTTTTAGTCTGTACACTTACTTAATTCTTTTGCTTATTAGTGTTATTCACCACAGTGGTTTATATGATTTCATTAAGGTCATAAAATCTTTCTTTCTAGATATGGCAGTCCATAATTGAAAGCAAAATAAAAGGAGTTCTTGGGTGAAAAAATTTGGGATGACTAGACAAAATCTCTAAGGTCTCTTTCAATCTAACATTTTACATGTTTTTAAAATCAGCTTTATGGAGCTATAATTTATACCCAATAAAGTTTACAATATTAAAATGTAAATTTCAAGCCCTGGCCAATGGGGCTTAGTTGTCTGGAGCATTGTCCCATAGACTGAAAGGTCGCAGGTTCAGTTCCCGGTCAGGGCGTGTACAAGAAGGCAATCAATCGATGTTTCTCTCACATTGATACCTCTCTCTCCCCCTCTTTCTTTCTCTCTCTCTCTCCTTCTCCCTCTCCCCACTTCCTCTCTCTCTAAAAAAAAGCAACAAAAATAATGTCTTCAGGTGAGGATTTTTTTAAAAAAGTAAATTTCAATAACTTCTAAGAAAAAAAACTATGTTTTTTTTTAAATTGGAAAAAACCCCTCTAATTTGTAGATGAAGAATTCTGAGTTCTCTGTTACTCTTTATTTTCCAATATGAAACAATTTTATTTGAACCCTTTGCATTTAGCTTCAACATTAGCATCATTATTGTCTTCAGGGTTGTTTGCTCCAATTGTTGAGAAATCTGACAAAATTTTCCAGAATGCATCATCTTCATTTCTATATAAATTATTTAAGTTATCACACTTTAAACCAGAGCATGGTACTATCACTGCACGTAGATTGCACTAGGAGAGTAGGTTTTTCTTTTTTATCTTGTAGGTGAATGATTTCTACAACAAAACCACTGAATATACTTATTATTTTATTCATTTAGTTTTAATTAAACTTTTGAACAGGCAATTATTCACCTGGTTATAAAATCAAAATATGCAAAGTATGCAGTGAAAAATCTTCCTTTCACCATTGTTTCCCATTTGCTCAGTTGCTCCACCAAACTTGAAACAACCATTTATACAAATTTCTTGTGTATCACTCCAGAGTTTATTTATTCAGAAATGAGTATGTAAGACCTCATTTTCCCTACCTTTAAAAAAACCTCTGAGACTTCTAATCAAGATGGAGGCATAGGCTCACCTCCTTGCATAACCACAGCAAAAATTACAACTAAACTACAATACAAATGTCACCCAGAATCAGAAAATCGAGCTGTATGGAAGTCCAACAAACAAGGGATTAAAGAAGTCACATTCTTCCAGATGGGTAGGAGGGACAGAGATGTGGAGATGCATGGAGACGCATGGAGTCACAGAGATGAGGAAACATGGAAGGGTGGTCCCACATCCACGTGTAGTGAATAAAAATCGGGAGGGATACCTTGGGAGCACAGGATCCTAGCCCTATACCAGATCACCCAGCCCACAGTTTCACTACAAGAAAGATAAGTCCCCGTAACTTCTGGCTTAAAATCCAGTGAGGATTAGGGTGGTGGAAGAAACTGAGGGATTCTCAGGAGTCTCCTCTTAAAGGGCCTGCAACAGACTTAGGGCTTAAGCAGACTCACTTCGTCTAGGCTTCAGCACCCGGGCAGCAGCTGGAAGGGCACCAATGGGCATATGGGGAGAAATTGAAGTGTCTGGCATCCGGGCGAGTGCCAAGGGACAGCTTCCTCCCAGGCAAAACTTCAGAGGCCAGGTAGCAGCATTATCCCCTTTCTGAGCCCTCGCCAACACAGAGCCACAGAGCAGCGACACCATATCTGAGACTCCATCTATCTGATTCTTACCAGTTGCCCTGCCCTGGCGACTACCTAAGGCTCAGCCCCATTCAACTTACTGGTGCACTTTTCTACAATAGGCCATGCTACTAAGACAGGCAGTCAAAGCAGCCCTACCTAATAAATAGAAACAAACACTGGGAGGCTGCCAAAATGAGGGGACAGAGAAACCTCGCCCAAATGAAAGAACAGACCAAAACTCCAGAAAAAGAACTAAACAAAATGGAGATAAGCAATCTATCAGATGCAGTGCTCAAAACACTGGTTATTAGGATGCTCAAGGAACTCATTGGGTATTTCAACAACATAAAAAAGACCCAGGCAGAAATGAAGGTTATACTAAGTGAAATAAAGAAAAATTTACAGGGAACCAACAGCAGAGGGGATGAAGCCCAGAATCAAATCAATGATTTGGAAAATAAGGAAGAAAAAAAATTCAATCAGAACAGCAAGAAGAAAAAAGAATCCAAGAAAACAAGGACAGGCTAAGGAGCCTCTGGGACAACTTAAAATGTACCAACATTTAAATCATAGGGGTGCCAGAAGGAGAAGAAAAAGAGCAAGAAATTGAAAACTTATTTCGAAAAATAATGAAAGAGAACTTCCCTAATTTGGTGTAAGAAATAGACATCTAAGTCTAGGAAACAGAGTCCTAAACCAGATGGACCCAAAGAGGACTGTACCAAGACACATCATAATTAAAATACCAAAGGTTAAAGATAAAGAGAGAATCATACGAGCAGCAAAAGAAAGGCAGAGAGTTACCTATAAAGGAGTTTCCATAATACTGTCAGCTGATTTCTTGAAAGAAACTTTGTAGGCTAGAAGGGACTAGGCAAGAAGTATTTAAAGTGATAAAAAGCAAGGACCTACAACCTATGTTTCTCTATCTAGCCAACCTATCATTTAGAATGAAGGGCAGATAAAGTGCTTCCCAGACAAGGTAAAGCTAAAAGAGTTCATCATCACCAAGCCTTTATTATATGAAATGTTAAAGGGAGTTATTTAAGAAAAAAACGATCAAAACTATGAACATTAAGATGCTAATAGCCCTGGCTGGTGTAGCTCAGTCGATTGAGCTTGGGCTTCGAACCAAAGGGTTGCCTGTTCGATTCCCAGTCAGGGCACATGCCTGAGTTGCGGGCCAGGTCCCCAGTGGGGGCCACACGAGAGGCAACCACACATTAATGTTTCTCTCCCTCTCTTTCTTTCTCCCTTCCCTCTGTCTAAAAATAAATAAAATCTTTTTAAAAAAAGATGCTAATAAATTCACAACTGTCGACAAATGAATCTAAAAAAATGAAGTAAGCAAACAAGCAGAATAGAAACAGAATCATAAATATGGAGATCATTTGGAGGGTTATCAACTGACAAGGGGAAAGGGGAGATCGGGGGGAAAGGTACAGGGGTTAAGAAGTACAAATTGGTAGGTACAGAATAGACAGGGAGATGTTAAGAACAGTATAGGAAATGGAGTAGCCAAAGAACTTACAGGCATGACCCATGGACATTAACTAAAGGGGAGCTGCCAGAGGGAATAGGGGGTACTGGGTGGAGGGGGGCAAAGGGGTAAAAACTGGGACAACTGTAATAGCATATTCAATAAAACATATTAAAAATAAAAAGCTTGCACCTGAAAACAAAACAAAACAAAACTCTGGCACCCTTTAAAATTCACCATCCACCCTGGCTGGTGTAGCTCAGTGGACTGAGTGTGGGCCTACGAACCAAAGAGTTGCTGGTTCAATTCCAAGTCAGGAACATGCCTGGGTTGCAGGCCAGGTCCCCAGAAGGAGGCACATGAGAGGCAACCACACATCAATGTTTGTCTCCTTCTCTTTCTCCTTGCCTTCCCCTCTCTCTAAAAATAAATAAAATCTTTTCAAAAATGTTTTTTAAAAATTTCACTATCCTTCTCTAACAATCAGTGGGTCATTCCTTCTTTTATTTTTCTTTTGGAAAAAAATATATCTTTGAGAACTTCAGATTATTCTGACTAAAATTTCCTGAAATGAAACAGAGATTCTAGATTTCCTTAGCCACCGTCATTCATACGTTTCATTCATTCATTCAGCAAAAATCTATTGATTTTTCTGCTGTGTCAAAAAAAATCCTGCATTGTCTTTATAGGATTACAAAGATTATGTATCTTGCCCTTGAAGAGCATGTAGTACTTTAGGAGATAAAAGACACTAAGTTAAATAACCAATAGAGATGTATAAAATGCCAGAGCAGTTCAGAGAAGGGAGAACTTAGTTCAATTCTGTGGATCAAGGAAGGCGCTGGGAGGAAAATGGCCTTTGTGTTGAGCCATGAAAGTTGGGTCTATGTACCTGAAGAGATGAGGTGAGGGGAAAGGAAGAACATTCTGAGTTATATCTCAGCAGTCTTGTCTGTGACAGACAGTAGCTTAAACAAAGAAAGAAAAAGTGGGAGGATAATAAATAGCTCCTGTAACCAAAACCAGAAAAGACGAGGCTGGAGCTAGCTTCAGTGTCATTCCAGCAGTAAAAGAAAAAAAAAGAGTTGCCCCTCTGCTTCTAATTTAGAATTCTCTGGAAAGGACTGCCTTGGTTGACGGTAATACCCTGCTGTGAGTTGGGACAGAAGGTACTGTGTTTGATGGTCCCACCAGAAATACACTAATTTGCAGAGGAGCAGTTCCCTAGGGAGCCTGTTATCAGAAGAGGGTAGGACAAGATGCAGGACAGGCAAAAAGCATGGAGTCCATTAACACTTGCATCATGAGCAAAGGCATGAAGGCAACAAATTGTAGGCATGCTTTGAATATGATGGGAAGCTCAATTACATTTCAGAACAGGGCTGGGGCTAGTGTGAGGGAAGTGAGACATCTACAGTGCAAAATTTAAGGAGATACACTCAGAAGTTAACCCTGAATTTATAGGACTCTGAGAGAGAGAGACTTCTTAAATTTTATATGTTAGAATTTCAACACCTTGCCTCAACCTAATTCTGGCCCGGTTTAGAAGAAAGAGGCACTCAATAGTGTTGAAAATCAATAGGTTGAGTAGTTTGATGAACAAGTAGAGTGACCACCGAGGAAACAGTTTTGATGGAATGATACAAGTAAAAGTCAGATTGCAGGAGGTTAAGGAGTGAGTATACAGTGGAGGAATGAAGGCAAAGGAAGCAGGCTACTCTTTCTGAAGTTTGGTGGTAAGGGAATAACAGAGGAGTTGCAACTTGCAGGAAAGCTGGGGTACCAACAAGTTTATTTTATTTTTAATATTAGTAATATCTGACCCAAAATGCAGTTATCTATCTCCATGAAATGACTTGAAGGGTTCCTGGCTGTCTTCCAACATTTTCTACTAGCCTACCAGTGATGTCTGAATTGCCACCATTAGTGATTTGGAGTTATTGAATGAAAGGCTTATCTCCTAGCAGTTAGTAAGGACCCTTCCAGGCCCGCATCTGTAGGTAATTCATTAAGCTTTTAGCGGCTATTTGTGTGATGTGAACTGGTTTATCTGATTTGTGTGTGTGTGTGTGGTGGTGGGGGGTGGGGTATGACAACTGAGAATAAATTTTGACAAAGGAAGAAGAACAATGAAGGATGTTTGACAGTTTGGGATGCGGTACCTATAAGGAGGCAAGGTGAAGAACTCCCAAAAGGAAAGGTAACAGGTTCTAAAGGGTAACCTGTAAACCTCGCAGTTCTCCCCAAAGCCAGCTCTCTATTTTCAATCTTAAACTCTCCCTCCATACATCAACGAATCACTTTTAAAAACGGCTTTTGAGTATAACCTTGTCAAAACTTTCTGGGAATATATTTTATGTCCGAGATCACAGAATAGTGTACTGGACTTGGAGTCAGAAAACCTGTTTCATTGAACACTCAACTGGTCCTATGCAGAGGCAGAATTATCTTGAAGCAAATGACACTTAGGTTCCAAATTACTCACTTGCCTAGGCATCTTTCCAGGCCCTGGGAGGGATCCTAGCAGTATGTTCACATGATCATGCGTTTTTGCAGATCTGCAAAATAAGATAATTTAATTACAACAGACCACTGTCTCTTTCCATTCCTATTTTCCATGTCACATTTCCCCCAGTGCTGGGTAGCCCTGGAGTAACCACTGTCATTTCTGGAATCCAATAGCTAAAGGGAAATTGAGTTGGGGATATGATTAGTTTAGGTTTACTGGTATATATTTTTATGGTTTGCTCTCACTTTTGTGTATTTTTAGGTTATTGCCAGCTGCTTTGGTTCAGGGACGTCTTGCGGGAATATTCCTACTGCCCACTGTGTTCATCCCCACGTCACAGCGTGAATGTATAAAGCCCCCGATCACAAACTGGTTAAAGGGTGTTATCAATGCAAAGATTGTTTAGTACGGGCCACTGCTCAAGGAAACTTGAAAAGTCCTGAGATCTTACTGCTCATATACGAAAGCAACTACACAGACACTTTCCCAAATTTGATAACCTGAAAATTACATATGGCATTACCAACACTGAGCTTTAAAGCAGAAAGAAGCTCTTCTAGATTATGAATAATAAAAAAATTTGAAATCAAACCATCCTGGAGGAAATCTGAATTACCTATTTGAGATTGCACTGTAAAATTATTTGCCATATAAAGACATAATCAAAGAACATACAGAAAAAAAAGTAGAGAGAAAAGTATTCTAGAGGTGTGCATGACAGGTAGTTAATAAAATGATTTTGTTATTGTTTGTGGGTTTTTTTTATTATTTGTATTGATGTTGGTTGTATTTGCCAGGTTTTAATATTTTTAATTCTTGTCCTTAGAAAATATAAAGACTATACATGATTTGGAAATGAGACTGTACCAAATAATGGACAAAGAATCATCCCCACTATACCGTCTCTTTCAGCTGGTCACTCAGCAATATAATGTCGTCAGCTATGATTATTGTTGCTTGTTGCCTCACATTATTTTTATCCATGTATCCACCATAGTCTACTGGTTCTTCCACATAAATTCGAGACCCCCTTTTTTACATCCTGATATGCCACATCTCTAGGGCCTGGCTGGAATACTGAAATTCTGTGCCATGTTGTCTTTTGACTGACATCAGCCATTTGATAAACTTCACTTTCCTTTGATTTTTCTCACTTTTTGCTACAGAAAATAATGTCACTGGGTTTTTTTCTTCCACTTGTCTCATGACAGGCTCCTGACCAACTCACTTAAGTAACTGTACACGATTCGGAGATCTTTCAAAAATGAAGCTGCTAGCTATTTCAGACTCATGTCTTACAAAACTGATGAAGCACCTGTAATACAGGTCTTCAAAGCAAGGCTTCTATTTTTCTTTTCCTACAATCTAATCTTCAGTCTTTTCCGCGCACTGAACTTGTGCCTTCCTCCCTCTCTCTTGTGATTTCTATTCTTATACCCAATTTTCTACACATAATCTTGTATCCTTTACGAGTATTCCCTTCCAAATTGTGTCAACTTCAGGCCCTTCAAAATCTGGATTGTTCTCTGGTCCTGTGATTTTGAGCAAGAAATGTGAGCTGCTAGTTTTCTTATCTGGAAGGCTACTATCACCGTATCTGCTAGTTTAACCTTGTAGGGTGCTTGTGAGGAAGTGAGATTGTGCAGGTGAAAGGGCTTTATTATTAGCTGTGAAGAGCCATAAAAATGTAAAGTGGGATCACTGCTTCCTCCTCAAAGAAATGGATCTTTCATTTTGTCCAAGGGTTATATTACCTTTTCAGTGGTCATACTTTACATTTTGACTTGCAGGATGGGCTGTGATCTCTTCGGAGATCTCCTCAGAGATGATGAGTAGCCCCAGGCAGAGTAAAAAGCCTTAGGAAAGAATGATGGTGTCAGCACAAGTTCATCCATTACCACAGTCGGAACACCAACACATTGGGTTGTCTCTGCTGGGCCTTGTGAGCAGAGCTGCTTTTGGTACTAAGGAGAGCCTTTAGCATTTAAATTCAGTAATATGCCAAATATGTAAGTGACATCTATCAAAAAACAATCTTAAGGTGAGTTGTACAGCTTATTTCTTTGTTCTAATATTTAAGGGAAATTCCAGTCACTGAACACCTATTATAGATGAGTCTGTGCTAGGTGTTTTATATACATTATCCTAAACTCTCACAATATCCCTAGATATTATCAACCCCATTTTTCAGAAGTGAAAACTAAGGCTCTCTTTATGGCAGCCTTGCCACTGGTTAAAATATTAGGGCTTTGCCCCTCCCCCAGATATGCAGAATACACTCTGAATAAGTGTCTCCTTTGTCCAGCTACTACAGGACTGAATCTGAAATTCATGCCCAGAGATTTTGTTAAAACACAGATTGCAGCCCTGGCTGGTACATCTCAGTAGATTGAACGTGGGGTTAGAACCTAGGAGTCGCCGGTTCAATTCCCATTCAGGGCACATGCCTGGGTTGTAGGCCAGGTGCAAGAGGCAACCATACACTGATGTTTCTCTCCCTCTCTTTCTTCTTCTCTTCTGCTCTAAAAATGAATAAATAAATTCTTTAAAAACAAACACACAGCTTGCAGGGGCCTACACCCCAAGAATTCTAATTCAGTACTACTGGGGTAAGACCTGAGAATTTGGCACTTCTAACAAGTCCTCAAGTGATGCTGGTGCTGATGGTCTGCTAGCTGGGGAACCCCTTTGAGAACCACCTTGTTCCAATTCACCCTCACCTTCACCATCGATTTATCTCTGCTAAAATATGCTAAAGTAGTCACATCCTGATCCTGGAGTTGGAATCTGAGTGTCTGGACAATTTCTAGATTGTCCATTTTTACATTTTAATAGTATTTCATTTAGTTAAAATATTTGATTAATTTATCAAAGCCAAGATGTCATTGATTGTGAGACACACCTGAATTTTTTAAAAAACCAAAAACCTAAAGTTCAAAGAGCTGAGTGAGTTGCCCATAATCACAGTGATTAGGTATTTTAAAGCAAGATCTGTTTGATCCCACCCTCTCAGGTACTAGTCCATTGCTACATGCTGCTTACAATAGTTTTCCTCTTCCTGTTAGTTTGTTGGTTGTAAACTGACAAATCCAAAAATAATTTTGTAGATCAGATGTCTAGCATGTGCATATGCATAGGCTTTTAGCTGAAATGAAAACTTTATCATGAATTTATGGAAAGTCAGGAGTATACTCAATGCAATAAAATATGCTTTAAATGGACTCTTTAATTTGAATTTTACATAACTGAGAACATTTGAAATACATAATAAACTAGTTTACCACTAATCAGACTGTTCATATATCAAATTAAAGTGCCACTACCTGGGAAAATAGGAGACACCTGCAATAGTGTCAACAATAAAAAATAATTTTTTTTTAAATGCAAGGCCAGAACTTAGACATTTCATGCCAGAAAATTCAAAAGTAATCTCTTCAGTCAGAAAGACAAATACTAAAATCCACATTCTCAAGTTGCAAACTGACAGTGCCAGGTTAAAATGACTCTCCAAGAGGCAGATACATATATAGTCAGAATTCAAAATTACACACAGCTCATTTGCTTCTCTCCATTAAATTTTAAGATTGAGGTGAGTTTAGTAACAAGTAGATTTTCATGGGGCTTTTGTAATTTAACACCCTGATTCCCCCACCGGGTAAGTCTGAGCAGGGGGGTAGGGTGCCAATCCACTGTCTTAAAATTGGACACCTTGTCTGAGTTTGTGATTTTTTTTCTTTACGTTTTAATTTGTAGGTCAAGACTAAAGTGGGGAGCAAGAAAGAGAGAAAGAAGAGAGTTGCCTTGGAACAGAAAACCTCTATCCTCCTGTAACAGACCAAAATATTAGGAATTCTATTTTATAGGCTTCAGAGGACATAAGTAGAATTTTTGAAACCCAAGTGGTAACCCGTACCTTACTGTTTAGGAAAATGGTGGGTGAGAAGATAATTTTCCTGTTATATGAACCCAAAACTCACATGATTTTTAAAAAATCATACAGCCCAAGGGAGAATCATCCCAGACAACCTGACAAGAAGGTAAGAGTGGGTAACCTGAGCTGGGAGGATTTAAGTGAACGTTGGGTTCAGCCTACATTAGTCATCTTCGTGGTTCAGGTGAGCTTGGAGCTAGCAGCACTACTCCGCTAATTTGGAACAGACAGGCTTCATGGAAGATCCATTCATCCATTCGGTTTAAAAATATTTTAGCACTGCCCTGGCTGGTGCGGTTCAATGACTGACTGCAGGCCTGCCACAGTCACCGGTTCTATTACCATGCTGGGCACTTGTCTGGGTTGCAGGCCAGGTCCCCAGTAGGGGGCGCGGGAAAGGCAACCACACATTGATGTTTCCCTCCCTCTCTTTCTCTCTCCCTTCCCCTCTCTCTAAAAATAAATAAATAAAATCTTTAAAAAATATTTGAGCACCTAATAGTCTATGCACGGGGACTGTAAAGATTAATATGATTTGGTCCTTGCCCTTAAGGAGCTTACACTCTAGCGGAGGCAGTCAAATAAGTGTATTACCACCTTTAAAACAGACCTAGAGTAAGGTTCGGTGGAAGCATTAAAAAGGAAGTGGAAAAGTCTCGGGGCGGGGGGGGGGCAGCAAATCAAGCATGACTTCTTCGAGGTGGGGTCGGCTTGATGAATCGACTGGTTAGCAGTCCAGGAAGGGAGCCTCTTCCGGGGCAGGGGAAGCCTGACCAGAGGCGGGGAGGCGTGAAACTGCTTGTTCGGCTCTGAAATCGCTCTCACACTCCTTCGTCTCCAAAAGGGGCCCCAAACCAGTGGGATCCCTCACAGTCAGGTAGTTCTAGAGGAGTTTGGGAATATAAAGTCCAGCAAATAGGGCTGCAAGACAGGATCTGGCCTGAGGGGCTTCGAAAGAGCTGAAATGGGAACCCCCAAGTCTCCAAAAGGAGGGGGTGTCGGTGACGGCGGGGACCTG
This sequence comes from Micronycteris hirsuta, assembly GCA_004026765.1. Taxonomy (NCBI): domain Eukaryota; kingdom Metazoa; phylum Chordata; class Mammalia; order Chiroptera; family Phyllostomidae; genus Micronycteris; species Micronycteris hirsuta. The sequence continues at coordinate 38,526 of PVJI01006441.1, read as the reverse complement.
CCGGTGTTCGACGGCGCTGTCGCGGACATTCCGTCCTCCGGGCGCCTCGTCCCTGCTTCTCGCCCGAGGGCGGACCCCGCGGATCTGCCGGCCGCGCCAAGTCCTCCCGAGGCCTTTCGGCCCGCAAATCCCTCTCCCCGGGTCCGGAGCCTACCTGCTCTTCCGTCGGACGCCTCGCCCCGCGCCTCCGAGCGCCAGCGGTGACAACCGTCCTCCCACCCGGCCCAGCCGCTGGGCTCACCACCGCCCGCCCGGCGCAGGCCCGGGCCCGCGCCGCCCCGCCGCACCCTCGCACGGAGGCTCCAGGGCGAGCGCGCGCCTCCGCTGCCTCCGGAGCGCTCCTTTGTCTGCTTCTCCCTTCGACCTCGACTTTTATTTAATTTCTCCGCCGCCTCCCAGTTTTGAGAGGTTTCTCTCCCGGCGCTACTTGAGGCAGGCAGTCTAACGGGAGTGGCTGAGGCCTGCACGTCTGGGGTCCCCCAGGGCGCTGGACGGAAAAGGTGGCGCGTGTTAAGTTGTCATTCACAGTCTCGATTCGGACCCCGGAGGAAAGACAGGCCTTCCCGCGTACGGGGGTCCACGCTCTTATCTTGCGAGGAGAAGTTCGGGCCGACCTCCCAGCTCAGGGCCGCCTCCTCCAGGGCGCCCGCCGCCCCTGCGCCTTCTCCCAGAGGGCCTCCAGGGGCCGCTCCAGGCGCGCGGCAGGGGGGACGCGCCCCGGCGCCCGGGCCCAGCGCGGACAATGACCCCGTCTCCCCTGGCCGCCGCCGCCTCCCGATGCCGCCCCCGCGCAGCCCCCGGGCCAACCTATTAGCCATTCAGGCCGGCGAAGCCCCGCGGCCTAGTGCATTGTCCCGCCGGGCGCCCGGCCGCTGTCATTAGCCCTGATTACGCTGAGCCGCCTGACAGCGCCGCGCAGACCCCCCACTCGCCGCCGCCCCCGGCCGCCGGCACAATGGGAGCGGAAATCGCCCGCGCACCCGCGTCCCGGCTGAATAGAGCGAGAAGCTGTTTCTCTTTTTCTCCCGCCCTATTCACGTTGTCTTTAGATACAATATTTTTTTTCCTTTTTGTTAAAATTAGAGAGAACGAGGTCAAGGAAGATTTTGCTTGAGCTCTTTGACTGTCATTTGTTTAGTGTAAACAAAGAGCAAGTCCTCCCCCACCCCGGCCTCTCGCGCCTTCCCTCCCAGGTTTTCTGAGCGAACTGGCGACGGGAAAGGCGCGCGGGTGCAAGCGGCGTGGGTCCTCGCGCGCGCGGCGGGGAGAGGAGCTGCGGCCTTCGGCGGAGCTGGCGGGTGGTTGAAATATTTACAACCCGTAAAGGAGCCTGAGCTGGGGCTTCGGGTGAAATCCTCACATTGGCCAGGTCTGTTGAAATACAAAAACGCAGCTTCTTTTCACTTTGCTGGAGTAACTGCTTTTTGGGAAATAGTTACAGGAAAATAATTTCAAGAAACAAAGGAAAGCCATCATATGGAGATTTCTCCAAATTCAGAAAACTTCCACATGGCTGCTACCTGGAATTTAAAAAACAAAACCAAAATCATTTCTAGAGTAGGATAAAACTGATATGGAAAAAAATCTTAGAAAATGAAACTTTGACAATACTTGTCCACGGGAAGATTTGGACCAAGTTCCAACATGTGATCATCAAAGACTTGATTATTCATAAAAGCAGTTAGGTGCCACCGAATTTCAAATAAACATTGTTTTTAATCTCTTAAATAAAAGGCCACCTTTAAGAGTCTAAAGTGAAATTAGATAAATCTTCAGATTTCTTCAGAAACAGAATAGCTGCTTTATAATGTAACCCTTTGGTAACATGTTACTTTAAGTAAATTGGATGTGTGTTAAAGAAAGATATACTTTAAAGAGTTTTACCAAAGTAGGAAGAACAACCCTCCATCACTGTTTGACTTTTTTTCCTGGACAATTAAGCATTATTTAGAAATTATTTGTAAAGAGAAAACTTCATTCTTAGCAGTATTTACCCCCCACCACACCCCTGCCTTTTTTTTTTCTTTCTTTTTTTTTTTTTTTGAGAATGCAGAGTGGACATTTCCTTTTGCTTTTAGGCATTATTTGAATTGGTGAGTGGGGTGGGGTTTTAGAATCTCAAATTCCTTTACATCAGTCCACTAATTAGTCCTTTTTCTTCCCTCTTGGATCTGGAAGCATCAGCTTAAGAGATGAAATTTGCCAACTATCTTCTTCAAATGCTGCTTCTGGACAGCTCCATAACTATGATGGGGTGAGGCGGGGGGAACAAGACTGGAAATCTCTTTATTTTTTTCACTAAAGTGCAATACTCTCGGCAGATTCAGGACTAGGGTGAGGCAAGGGAGGCACCTTGAGTGCAAAATTTAAGGAGCACTCACTCACTCCCAGATGTCTTGCACTTGCTTGACTTAAGAGTGAACGCCTCCTTAAATGTTAGGTGCCTCCTTTGCCTCTTCAGAGACCTCGGCATCAAGGAACTACTGGGGACGCTAGGAAACAAAATATTTGAGTCTAGAGGAAGCTCTACTTTCCTAGTGTTTCAGGGCTCAGAGTAAGACATTTGCTTGCTTTTTGGAAGAACACTAGCTTGATCCCAAAGACTTCCCTACTCCTTCCACCTAGAGCTCTTGGGCAAGAGAGTTTTGATTGTCAACAGTTCTCAGGATAAGGGCTGCTGCATAGAATGACAATGATTTATAAAGCTCCAATGAGGCCAAATCTGTTTAAGCAATTTAAGAAGCCAAAATTCAACCTTTATTTATGTCCTCGGCTTCTCCATATATCTTGACATTAGACTGCTTTTTGTCTTCCATGACGTCACTTATTTTTGTTTGGTTTGCCCATTGGCATGTCTATCTAAATAAGTTAGCAGACTTCTGAACCAAAGAGCATCTGTTAAGGACTGAAAGGCAAATTGAAAAGTGTCCAATGGGGAGGAGAGCTTGAGGAGGGAACTGTAGGTCAAGTTACTTAAAGATCAATGTCAAATTTTATAATATGCAGTCCTTTTCACTGGGGAAAAAAAAAGCATAGAAACTCTCTGGATGGCATTTACTTTTTTAGTGCAGGAACTGTTTTGTTTTTGTTTTTGGTGTAGGCTGTGCTTGTGTATGCCTGCACACTTCGGGAGGGCCAATCAAATACTAAGAATGTTTGATATTCTTAACTGAAGCCATGACAGGACAACGAAGCTCTGGATGATTTGTTTCATATTTAATACAGAAATCAGATTTTTAAAGTGTTAGTCATTTCTCTGCAGCTTTCTAGTTCATCGCAATATGTGACATGATTACATTCTTGCCCCCCATCATAGTCTATTCCTTTTGTTGAAAATAATGCATTTGATTAAAACCTGCTTCTGTAGCAAGAAAATGCTGGTGTAGTTATTACCACCACTCCTGTCTTCTTTTGTCTAATTTTATTGAGCTCGGTTCTGAATGTAGTGTGTGCTCACGCCAGCACAATCACGGGCACCTTCTGCTTTTGCACGGGAGCAGGCTTCAGGAGATGGACAGCCTTGCTCATGGCAGAGACTGTGTCAGAATAGCCCTACATTTTTATAAAACAGGACTTGCTATTCCATCCTAGAACTTGGCTTTCTAAATTGTTCTTGAAGGCCTTTGACACTTAAATGTGCGTGTCAGGCGGATAAGCCATAGTTACCTCTGCTGAGGACTTGAGGAACTGCCTTATAGGGGATGCTCATGTTGCCAGTTTCTAGGTTTAAAAATAGCACGCACACACACACATATACACATGTACAGACAGACAGACACACAATTTGACTTGGGAGTTGGTTATGGACTTACCACAAAACATACCAGAAGGAAAAAGGTACCGTTTGTGCTAGAGTCCTTGTCTTCCTGGTGAAGAAAAGGATTTTTTTTTTTTTTTTTTGTAGGAATCTGAGAGTAGCTCCCTTAAGTAGGAAAGGTTGCTCACCAGGATTTTATTGTTAGGCTTCTTCACACAGAACCCCTCGGCTCCACCCTGCGCCTTTAGAAACAGCAAGTTCCCAAGATACAGAGAAACCTACCATAGCAGTCTCTTAAATAAGTAAACAGCACATATATGTTTTGTTTTAAAAACTTCAAAGCAAAAGTTATACATATATAACAGTGTCCTTTTGACGTGAAATACCCGCGGGAGATTCAGGGCAGGTGCTCAGGTTCCGGAGGCATCTCTGCAGCAAAATCCTTGGGGGAAAGCAAAGCAAGGAGAGCGCGGCGCTGGGTCGAGCCTCGCTGCGGGCCGCTGCGACCGTGACCGGAGGGGCCCGCGGAGCTGGGCGGGCCGCGGGGCGGACACGACAACCCGAACTCTGGGTCCCTAATCATCGGAGTTCCCGGTGGGTCTCTCTTCCCTCCCTGCTTCATTCTGTTCGTGTCGTTTTACACACGGGCTCTGTTTCTCAGCCTGCTGGGCGGGCGGCTCAGATGTCGCACTCGCTGTCGCTGGACGTGATGGAGATGGCTGAAGCGGCTGCCTTGCTGGGTAGGCTGGCGGCCGGGCTGGCGGTGGCTCCCAGCGCCTCGGGGGCGCCTTCTTCCTCGGCTCTCAGCGCCCGCCCGGAGCCCTGAGACAGGACTTGCTGCTGAAGCCTGCAGGGAAGGGAAGGGACACACACGTGACAGTTTCCGCTGGTCCCTCGTCCGCACCCCTCAACCCAGCGGCTGGCGGCTCCGGGCTGTTGAAGCGAGTCAGACGCGGGCACCCGCGCCGGGCAGGGTCGGCAGCCGCCCCTGGCGGAGCCCTGCAGGTGCCCCACCCATCTTCAGCGTCCTTTCGGGCTCCCGGGCTCCCCAGTCTTCCGGGTGCTGGACTCACAGGGTCATTCCCGGTTGCTGGCCAGCTCTGAGAGGTTTACAATACTGTCAGGACACATGATGTGTGGGTGACAAGGTCGAAGTAGGCTCTGGGTCTGGAGACCCCCTTCCCAGAGCGTGTGCCTCCGAAGTCCGGTTGGCCCGAGGCTAACGGCAGAGAGCGCTGCCTGGGGGTGGCAGGGGGCACCTGGGCCTGGAGGTGGCAGGGGGCACCTGGGCCTGGGGAAGAGGCTGGGTTCTCGCCCAAGCGGCTGAGATCCACGCGCTGGGGAATGAAAAGGCACAGCCGACTAATTTTCTGTTTTGAGACTGGGCCGTCGCGCGTGGGAAGATAACTCGACTTCCCACTTCTGAGAAACAGAAGTTCATTGAAAACTGTTATCATAGCATCAGAGAAGGGTGCATATGGGCTTCAAACATGACAATAAACTGCCACGTTGCTAATAAACCAGGCTTAATTATAAGAGCCTGGGCCAAGGCTGACAAGAATTAGCTTTGGGCTTTGAAGTCCCTCATTGTTTCTGGGATTTTAATTTTATTTCTTCCCCCCTTCCAATGCAGCCTTGATTTGGTGACTGGAACCAGCTGCGGGATCGACCCCCAGGCTCCCAAAACGAGAGGGTGGGAACCAGGAGCCGGGAAGGGAACCCCTGCCCAGAATCCCAGAACGCAGGGCCTCCTAACTGAAAACAGACCTCACTCCCTCCTCCGCTGAATCCAAGTCTCCAAGGCCCTAGGGAAGGTTGCCCACGGTGCTGCCGCCCGCCCCCTCCCGGGTGAGCACAAGGCGAGGAGAGGCTAGGTACCGACCTGTTCTTTGCGGCAGCTGCCCGGTCCCTCTGTCGGCGGTTTTTGAACCAGTTGCCCACCTGCGTGGGGGTCAGTCCGGTTGCCTGGGCAAGCTCGCGTTTTTTGCTGGGGTTGGGGTACGGGTCCTGCAGGTACCACTCCCGCAGCAGGTGCCGCGTGCGCTCCTTGAAGCAGTGCGTCTTCTGTTCGCCGTCCCAAATGGTGCGCGGCAGTGGGAACTTCTTCCGCACGCGGTACTTGTCCACCGGCCCCAGGGGCCGTCCACGCAGCTTCTCGGCTTCCTGGTAGTGCGCTTCGAGCCACAGCGCCTGCAGCTTGGCGTGGGACTCCTTGGTGAACTTGTGGTTTTCCAGGATATGGTAGAGCTCCCGGTAGTTGCCCCCGTGAAAGGCCACAATGGCTCGCGCCCGAAGGACCGATTCATTTTTGTTGAGGGCCTCGCAGGCCGCAGGGGCCACGGGCAGCGACCAGAGGAAGCGACCCAGGCGCTCCACGTCGCCGCTCTCCTCCAGGGTCTCGCACACCCCCGCTACCTGCTGGGGGCTGAAGTTCAAGATGGGCAGCTGGAACATCGAGGTAGCGCTGGAGGCTGCGGGAGCGCTGAGCGGCGAACAGGACACGCAGCAGACGCCCACGGGCCCGGCCGGATGCGCCAGGCTCTCCTCTGTGAGCCAGTTCAGGGCCGCCGGGGGGACTGCTGGGGGGACGCTGGCGGTGCCACTGTGGGGAGCAAGCGATCGAGAGGGGTTGGGGGAGACGCCGGCTCCGGCTCCGCGGCTCAGGTTCGGCTCCGCCGGCTTAGGGCACGCAGGCGGGCGAGCGGGCATCTCTACTGGGGTGGGAGGACTGGCCGCGCGGGCGCCATGGAGACCCCCTGTCAGTCACTGGCCGGCTCTGCCAATCAAGACTGCAACCAGGGCGTCTAGGCCATTTCAGCACCTCCCCGCTCTCGACAGCGCCCGCCGTTTCCCGTGGACTTGTCCGCAGTGTTTTACAGAACCTGGAGGAGGAAAAGACTTGCGAGAGTCTGGGCGAAAAAGAGAGGCGAGAGCAGCATCGTTTCAATTCGCCCCCCCACCCCCAGCCTTGTTCCTCCGTTCTCCCTCCCGTCCCCCGCCCCCAAAGAGACAGTGATGCTACAGGAATCCACTTTGGGGAGGTGCTCTGCCTGGGTCAAGGGGGCTCCGGAGGACAAAGAGGACTGGCCAGATCGAAATCCTAGAAGAATTCGTCAAGTGTAGTTGTAACCAAACGGCTAACAGTGTGCGGAGCGCTCCAGTGGGGAGGGAGGGGAGTTCTTCTCAGCTCCCGCCCCCACACGCTCTCCTTTCCAGCTGCCGAAGAGCCCGGCGGGAATCGAGTCTGAAACAGAAGGAACGGACCGGGGATCAGTAGACGAGGTCAGTTGGACTCCATTCCTGCCACCTGCAGACTCTTGAAATCATTGAAAATATGAGCTAGGACACTCTTGCACCTTGTAACACAGGTGCTGACCATGAAGTCAAACGCTCTCAAGTAAAGAGGCATCGCAGCCCTCACCCCCAAAGTTTATACTTTTCGGCCCCCACCCCACCCCCAGTTTAATGGACTTGAACAAATGTGCAGCCCAGACACATCCAGAGTGAGAAGTCATTGCTAGGTCAGGACAGCAATTTAAAAGCTTATTTCAAAGACCTTTTTTAAAAATATCGATTTGCTCTTTTTCTTGAAGGCTAATTTTCTCCCCTACCCTATGCTAGAAGATAGAACATTTAACTCTTAAACTCTTAGGATAGAAACTCTAACCTTGGCATTTTAGCCCAAAAGACATTCAGGAGAGAAGTGAAATAGAGAGGGGAAAGGAGGGGAGATCACAGCAAAAGCTTTGGGGGGGGGGTAGGGAGCGGGCAGAAAGTACTTATGAAGCCACTGAGCACTGACCCCTCCTGCAGGGAAGGGCCTTCTTGGCAGCTCTGCCTTTAGACCACCAGATTGAATTGGCAACTTTTATTGATTCCCAATTGACATCCACATAATACCATTATCTGAGGCCTAGACCAGAAGAAACCATGATCCCACCTGGGCCTTTGACAGGGGGGTGTTTTATTTGAAGAAAATAATTGGGGGGGGGGACAGTCTTTGGGAGGCCCATCCCGAGAAAGGAATCAGATAGGAATGTTCTCCTCAGCCTGGACTGGGCCCAGTCTGTCTTTTCTTAGTATCAAGTACAATTCGTATGCGGCTTGTGCAGCTCCGGGGAATCAGAAGGCAGATAGATAGCACAGATGGTTGGAGGTGTCGGGTCAGATCACGCCACGCCTGAGTGCAGGGCGAAGCTCGTTCTGACGGAAAACCCTGATATTATATTCACAGATCTTCACAGTTCACTCGAAAATAAAATAGCAGAAGAGAAGAAAAGGCCCTGCAGTCATTTACATCATTTCTGTGAGATTGCCAGCCCCCTCCATGGAGAGAGTTTCTTTTCTAAAAGCTCATTTTCTTGAAATGCGACAGGGCAGAGGCAAAATAAGAAGGGAGATGAGGATAATGACAAAGCACAAACCTTCTCTAGCTTGGGGTGGCATTCAAATCCGCAGGAAGGACAACTCTTAGTGAGAACCATCGCACTCGAGGGGGCACCACCTGCAGTGTAGACCACTCAGCGAGTCTTGGGGGCTGGGCCCGCGTGAAGCGGGACCTCGGGAGGGCTTCGTTCTGGCACTTCTGGCCAGGGGAGGAAAGCATGGCCCTTGCTCCGGTTAGCTGGGGTTTCTTAATTCCCTCCTCGGGATGTCTGCCCCGCGCACTCTCCCAGCAGAATCGCTTCAGGCTTCCTGTCTGCACGCAGAAGCCACCGCAAGAGCCCAGAGCCGGCCGGAGGGGATCGCGCCTTCCTGCATCCTTTTGCTGCACAGGTTGAAAGCCGCGAATTCGGGGGTAACTGGCTTCTTACCCTTAGTAGTTGTGAGCAAGTCGTGTTAATTTTCTGAGTCTAGGTGCCCTATCCAAGAAATGGGAATATTTATCCCATTTGTTGGTCACTGGTTATGCCAACAGTAGATGAGAGGGTGCTTTGGCTTATGCACGTCTACGGCTCTCGGAGTACCGAGACCCATAGCAAGGATTGGGGGTGCTGGGGTCCCTGGAAAAGGGCGCAGGCTCCCAGCGGCCGAACCCCAGCAGACGCGGAATCTGGGAGCCAGGCGGACGGGGCCTGAGAAGCGTCTACAGGCCAGGGTCTGCTGTCAAGAAATCCCATCGCCGCCGCCACCGCAGGGGAACTTGGTTTCATTGTGTTAACTCGAAGGAAATAAACTGCCCCCGGCACATTAGAATCATATATTCGTTCATCAGCTTCAGTCGGGGAAAGGACAAACGGAAGAAATATGTGAGCTCCCCATCCCTGGCAATGAGAGAAACTCCCCCGAGTTCCTTAGAAATAGCCTTGTAGTGGAGAAGGCGGTGACCCACACCTCGACTTTAAAGGGCACTTCTCTCACGTTTGCCAGGCGAAAGCCGCACCTTCGGGTTGATTTTTCCTAATTTTACCAAAGGATAGATTTTTACCAATTTTGTAACTTTGCGGTACTACTTGCTACCCCACTCTCATTTTTTTTTCTTCTACGCTTGACCAGGAAACCTAGAAAGTGCAGTGGCAGCCCTTGGCCTATTTGAGCAATTTTGAAACTTTCTGTTGTTGGTTTGTTAGCTAGTAAATTTGGAAGGCCTTGGGCAAATGCTTAATTCTCACTGGAAATCCATAGTCATCTATCCTGCTTTCTGCAGACTCAGAGTTTTACTTCGTGGGGAAAATGTGGAGGAAAAAAAAAAAAAACCCAGGTAGAAGACATTGCGACCCCCCTACCCCCACCCCTCCTTCTGGCAGATTCTATATCTAACTGTTAGGTGTGGAGGCAGCAGGGCAAAACGCCCTCAGGAAGTTGTGAGGTTCATGCCAGAAATCTTTGGTGTTCAGCCTGGGACTTTCTGCACACCTCATTTGGCCCTTTCTGGTTTTCCTGTCTGGAACAGAGGGACACGTGGAGTCTTGGTCATAGTCTGCCGAAGGGTTTGCCAACGGAGAACACTGCTGAGAGGTCAATACATTACCTCTAGGTTTCAATCTCTTGTTTTGTTTTGTCTTGTCTTTTATCTGACTCTTCCTAAGTCAAACACCTGTGAAATAAATCATGCCTTTTTTTTCTTTCCTACACCATTTCACATAGTCAGGGATTTTACGAAAGTAGTAATTACATGTATCTGAATTCCTTGATAAAGATATTTGTGCTACATGTGAGAGTCAGTCATAGACTAGAAGACAATGAGGTCCCAGCCTTTTCTTTTTTTTTAATATGTTCATTTTGATTTGGGGGGAAGAAATCTTGATTCCTCCCTTCCTCAAAGCTGTATGTTGCCAGTGGGTGAGAATAATGTAAAAAAAAAAACAAAGTCTAGAAAATTAAAATTACTGTCCTTAGAATTGTGAGTATTAGAATTTCACGCTCTCAAGCATTTACTAATGGATTTAGGATTCTGATTTTCAAATGATATCATATGCATAAGTATAGGTACATGTATTTGTTTATGTAATTTGATGATCCAGATCTTCAGATTATGGAATTAATTCAATATCCTAGTTTTACAGTACTAACTACCCTAACAAGCTCCCAAGGTAGATCGCTCTATTCCATGTGTTCTACCCCTGCCGGTGTGCACCTTGTGACAAAGAGTAGAGATGCCTCTTTATTGTGTATTTCTGACAAGAAACACCGTGGGGACATGTTTCGTAGATTTACTGGCACTATAAAATTAACTGACAAAAAGTATTACAATTAAAATGTTGATGTAATTTTACAAGATTAGGACATTTTTATTGTTACTCGCAAATTTGTTTACCAGCTACTTTGAAAATGATGCTTATGTTAAGTGGAGGAAATTTGTATAAGTTTAAATTGAGAAAATGTGCCATTTGAAAGTAACAACTAGCACTATTGTTTTTTGTAAATGTTAGGTTGACTATGCAACTCTGTTTTGACCTCTTGTTTGTGCTAACTCCTAGACATTTGGAGGAGAATTTGTATTTAAGCCAAAGAGTATATTGCAAGTCATACTCCTTGTTTAAACTATGGTCTTGAATTCACTTTTCTCTCTCTTCTGCTTCTGTGGGGTAAACCTAAATCTGCACAGTGCTAGCAACAGCGCAAGATAGTTTGTTTAGGGCTGTGTATCAATCAAGGAGTTCTGTGAAGGATTCATGCTTAAAAATGTAACCAGTGTGTCATTTATAAACACTTTATTATCAGTAATGAAACATTAGTTGAATGTCTGAAAGAATGATTAATTCGTAGCTCTCTGCTTGACTTTCTTTTTTCCACCAGCAGGTTATTTTTGACCATTTTCAAATCCAAGATCAAAGTATCTTTCTTAAATACACATGTAAACCTTAAAATTCAATGAAGTGAAAAAGTGTGAGTTTGTTTATGTCCTTCTAGGATGAGCCAAACATTATCACATGAAATTGTATGTGTGTCATATTTATGTATTAATTACATGTGTTATATGTGTAGTAAATAATAACTCCCCTCTAGATATTGTAAGATCAGATAGAGGCATTAGTCTCCAATAAATACCTTCAATTCTCTGAGTTGATCCATTTGGTTAGCAGAATCTACTTTTTTTTGTTAAGATTTTATTTATTTTTATTTTTAGAGAGAGGAGAAGGGAGGGAGAAAGAGAGGGAGACAAACAGCAATGTGTGGTTGCTTCTCACATGGCCCTCACTGGGGACCTGGCCTGCAACTCAGCCATGTGCCCTGACTGGGAATCGAACCGGGACCCTCTGGTTCCCAGCCCGCGCTCAATCCACCAAGCTACACCAGCCAGGGCAGAATCTACTTTTTAAATATTGCATTATAACAAATCCATTTACATGTCATGTTACCCTTCAAAGCAGCAAATCTCAACAGAGGGCAATTTTATTCCCCCCTTCCAGGGAACATTTGACAATGTCTGAAGACATCTTTGGTTGTCAAAACTGACATCTAATAGGTGGAGGCCAGAGATGCTGCTAAATGTCTTACAGTGGGTAGGTCAGTCCCACAACAGAAAGTTAGCACCGCTGTTCAGACCCTGCTTCGAAGGATTCCAAGTAACCGACATTACTAACACGTGCTGGAATTCTGTTTATTCCGGAGTTGAAGCCCTTTCAAAGGAATCGATGTCCTTTTCATTTCACCTTACATCTAGGCCACTGCGATAAAACTTGTTCCTAAGAACCTACTGTAATTTTGTTTCTTAAAATTTACTGTAAATGATACTTATAGTGACTGAATACTTACAAATTTAAAAATATCTCTGGGAAAGTGTTTCTATCACGTTGCAATCCATGTTTTTTGAGTATTTGCTGAGACAGACAACAATGCTTGAAGGATATTGCTCAGGCCATCTCCATTTTACAAGTGAATAAAATGTGAAAACCAAAGAGGTTAAATGATTACTCATATTACACAGCTAGTTAGTGGCTGAGAGGTTTAATACACAGATTCAACCCTCTGTCCATCATATATCTCGCTTTCCCTACCCCAGGAAGAGGGTGAATTCCAGTTGAGGTTGAGGGCAGAGGATTTGAGTCACTGATGAACGTGTGTGAAGTCCTACGCCATTTCCTGTTGCTGTGGCCTTGAGAGTCTGGTGCACTCCAGCCTGTGGGTCTCAGAGAGATTTAAACTCTTCTGAGTCTTGTCAAGAAGTGTACCCTGGCAAGCCCTAAAAAGTTCTTGAATCTCAAATGTGGCTCTGAGCCTTCTGTTGTGTTCTTTGAGGGGGCGGGGACATTGACGTCTGGGTTTACTGAAGGCCTTTTTCTAAGTCATCACACTGTATATTATCAGGAAAATGGAACTGAATCCAGCCTCTTAGGGCGGGGGCGGGATTGGAATTGAGGTGCTGTAAAGCTTGGTAAAACAACAACAACAACAACAAAACCCCTCCAAACTCTTTTGTCAGATCTTTCAAAAGAATAACAGTGATGCTCACTAGCATTTCTATAATTAACAAGCTGTCAAGATTTCTATTACAACTACAGAAGTCTATTACAGACCACAGAATTGTGATAAATGTTTCTTTAGGTCTGAAATGTTAGCCTTCATCTTCTTTTCAGCCTCAGGGCAATTTTTGAAACCAATTTGGTTTCAATCATTTTGGATCAGTTGTGTGGTAATTTTGGAAGTGCAGATGCTCTAGGCCCACCTATTGAAATAAAGATTTTTAAATGGAAACACAGAGAGGAGTCTGCTTAAGCTCCAGTGGAGACCAGCTGCAAAGCTCTGGCAGGGAATTATATAGGCAGACAGTGGGAGCAGATTTAGAGAGAAAAAAAAAAAAAATAAGGGACAGAAAAATGTGTGCATATTTCCTTTAACAGTGGATATTTTTCTCAGCTTCTTCAAACTATGAGATTCTGTTTTGTATTTTAACAGTTACTACTTTCTATGCCATTCCTAGGTTTTGGTGAAATGAATATAAGAGAATTTGTCTTTATAGCTATTCAAATTTGGGCTTAATTTATTTTTAATTTTTAATTTTTAATTTTTACCCTTCATTTAGTTAAATTTTCTACCTCTCTCATCGCCTTTCTCCTTGTCTACCTTTTTATTCTTATCAGTTCTTTTCATGGACTCTGAAAATTTCTATTTCCCAATGATTGACAGTTCTCTGTATTAGAATAATTTGTATTTACATTTTCTCTTTCCTTTTCCATTTGTTTTTATTCTATGACTCTTTCCTCCACTTCCTTTTCATCATTGCCAAATATCTCCTCACTAAACTAAGCCTTGTTAAAATTGTGAGGTAGACAAAGAGAAAGTGCTCACTCCTCAAAGTAGATGGGGATAGGAGTGTTTATCAAAGAAAAAGTGAATAGTGTCACTATAATGATGTTTTAGGGCAGTGATGCTGCTCAAACTAAACTTCATAGAAGCAGATAAAATAGTAATAAGAGTAAGGACTCTACATAACTTGAGTTTAAATAATTACACATGCTTTTAGGACCCTGCTTCCTTATTGGATATGCTTCTCATAGAGAGTAGTTGTGGAGATTAAATGAGATTATGAATAATTATTCCTTGCATAATGCCTGGCTCATGGTAAATTTTCAACAAGTATTTGTTCCCCTCATGTGGAAAACCATCCACTTTACCTATTAGTTCAACCTTCTACATAAACGCGCCCTTACTTTCCATCTTGTCTTTGGTCTCATAATCCTTTGGTGTTCTGCTTAGGTCTCTGGATATTTTCCAAGCCATAGGTTACTTTGAGGTTGGCCTTCCTATTCTTTTTTTTAAAGATTTTATTTATTTATTTTTAGGCAGAAGGGAAGGGAGGGAGAAAGAGAGGGACAGAAACATCAATGTGTGGTTGCTTCTTATGTGGCCCCCATGGCCTGGCCTGCAACCCAGGCATGTTCCCTGACTGAGAACCGAACTGGTGACCCTTTGGTTCGCAGCCTGCGCTCAGTCCACTGAGCTACACCAGCCAGGGCTGAACCACTAGTTTTTTAATAAGTCAATCTAAAGAAGTCAATAGTTTACTTAAAATTCCCCAAATATTCACTGTATTAGTTTCCTGTGGCTGCTGTAATGAATTACCACAAACTGGGTGGTTTAAAACAACAGAAATTTATTCTCTCACAGTTCTGAAGGCCACAAGTCCGAATCAAGGTGCTGTGCTCCTTCCAGAGAGTCTGGGGAGAAATCAGTTTCCTTCTTCCAGCTTCCGGCAGTTGTGGACATTTCTCGATTTGTGGCACGTCTCTGCAATCTCTGCCTTCTTCACTCTCCTAAACTGTGCTCTCTTCTCCTCCCTCCCCTTTCTTTCCCTGTTCGTGTTCTCCCTCTCTCTGTTAAAACTCTCTCTGCTTATATTTTATAAATGCGTATAATTGCACTTAGGGCCTACCTGTATAATCCAGGATAAACTCCTGTTGTGATCCTAGACTTAATCACATATTTTGCCATGTAAGGTGACATTCACAGATTCTAGGGGTTAGGAAGTGAATATATCTTTGGGGAGCTTTTTCCCAGCCTCCCACACCCACTTACATGACAAATGTACTAGTCTCACATGTCTCTTGGAAGTAAATTGAAAGAATAGAACATTATGAGTTGTCCATCTATGAGAAGAAAAATAATCCTTTTGGCTTTGTCTTTATAAATTATAGACTTTTCACCTTAACTTTATTCAGCATCAAGGTTGGCAAGATCCCAAAAGAGACTTTCCATTTATTTCTTCATTTTCACATTCAGCCTTACTTTTAAAACTTTTTTTTGGACATAACTGAAGTAAATGACTAAAGTGATCAATTTATCCCATGGGATAAGATAAAAGATTCCATACCTCTCTGCATGTTTTTAGTATAGAGTGAAAACATATTACTGTATCATTTCAAAGTACAACTCACAGATATAAGAAGAAATTTGCAGTTTATTTGTATATTTCTTTATTCTCTAGGTTGAAATAATAATTTGGAAGTTCTGCAGTATTAACCTATCAATGGTTTTCTTTCCTGTCCCTGCTCTCTTAATTGTTACATATGACTCTACTATTATTTATAAACAAGATACTTAACATTTCCTCTGTCAGAGTGCACAGTTTTTCCTACCATGACACTACTTTCCTCATTCTTCTCCCCATACAAATAGAATCAGACTTTTGGAGTATTTTCACTTGCCCACTTTCCTTCACCTCTGTTACCTCAATTCCAACGTTTTCTGAAATGGTGTAGTAACTAGGGTTTTCCCTGGGGCGTGTCCCTTCTGTTTCAAGAATACCATTTAAAAGTATATCACACAGTTCTAAACAGTATGTTTTTATTATATACACACACGTAGACACACACATTTCTCTCCATTCTTCCTTTTGCTCTGGTTTACTTATTGATATTTAGATTCTTTTCTTACACATTTTCCTCATCTGGAGTGCTACTCTTTTTTTCTCTACTGGAAATACTTTTTTGTTTTGTTTTGTTCTGGTTTGCTTTCCTTATAAAAATAATACATGCTTATTGCAATAAATATCCAAATACTAAGGTTATATGGAGTCATAGGTGACAGTATTTTATTTTGTAATGACATTATTCCTGAGATAATCACTGTTGCTTGGTACATGTCATTATAGACCTTTGTTTTCTACACACACAGACACACATTTTTTCCTTTTTGACAGAAATACTATCATATTATCCATACTGTAAAAGGAGAAAGATTTATACACACACAGGAGAGAGGACCCCAAACACTTGGAATTTGTTTATAAAAAATTGTGTATTTGGTCTTACGTGTTTAAACTTCAGTCACCTTCAAAGTACTCTCCATTTGATACAATCACCTATTGAAATGTCTTTTCCACGGCTCAGAGCAGTTTCTGAACTTGTTGATTTTGATACCTTTTGGTGCTTCTGTTGTTTTTTGTTTCACCTTCTCCACATCAGCAAAATGCTTCCCTTTGAGGACTTTTTTCATCTGGGGGAAAAAATGTCGTTCAGGGATGAGATCCAATGAATAAGGAGGGTGGGGCTCAGGGGTCATGCCATTTTTGGTCCAAAGTGCTGAACACTCAGCGCCCAGTGGGCAGGTGTGCTGGTAAATCACCCATCATGAAATGGACAAATGTGTTGAAAGAGTCTTAAAAAAAAAACAATTCACCAAAGCCAAATGCAGCTTCTCCCAACAACACCAGTTGGTACACTGATACAGATGAGTTCCTAGAACACTTACCTAGTGAGGAAGCCTATACTACAAGGGCCCCACCCTCCAAAATATAACTCAAATTTTTTGAGATTATATATATATATATATATATATATATCCTGACTGAAAAAAGTCCAGCCATTTTTAATAAAACAAGAATGATTTGTGTGACATCAGTGTAACCTGGCAGCCAAGGAGAGTGGATTGGAATGCACATGTTGAACAATGACAACTTCACCGTATTAGAGAGTGGGGGTGGTCAATGCCATTGAGTGAGCATGTGTACTGTGTGGCCATCACATTCAAAATGACTGAGTGAGTAGAGCAATGAATCTGCATCAAATTTTGTGTTAAGCTTGAACATTCTTCTGTGGAAACTATTTGGATGATTCAGAAGGCTTTTGGGGATGATGCAATGAGTCCAGCGGAAATAAAAGTGTGGCGTAAATGCTTCAAAGATGGTTGAGAATCTGTCAAAAGTGATCCACGTTCCGAAAGGCCTACAACAAGCAGAACACCTGAGACTGTTGAATGTGTACGGGCTACAATCAACAAAGATTGGCAACCCAGGTGACTCAGCCCCTTTACAGCCAGATTTGGCACCCAGCAACCGGCTTTTCCCAAAACTAAAATCACCTTTGAAAAGAAAGCGATGTCAGACCATTGATGAGATTCAGGAAAAAATGGCAGGGCAGCTGATGGCAATTATAATAAAGGATTTTGCAGAGTGTTTTGAACAGTGGAAAAGATGCTGGGAGAACTATGTGAGGTCCCAAGGTGCCTACTTTAGACTGAGGTGTCATTGTCCTACATATCTTCTTCAATAAATGTCTGTATTTTTCGTAGCACATGGGTGGATAGTTTCTGGACAACACACACGCACACATTCCTCACCTGAGGACATTTTTTTCATTGCTTTTAGAGAGAGAGAAAGGGAGAGAGAGAAATATCAATTGATTGCCTCCCAAGTAGGCATCCAGACTGGAGACTGAACCTGCGACCTAGGTAAGTGCCCGGACCAGGAATGGAATCGGCAATCTTTTGATTACCAGATGACACTCCAACCAATGAGCCACACTGGCCACAGCAATATCCATATTATTTTAGAACCTTTTTTGTGATAATATTTTTGAACATTTTTCCCACTAATAAATATATGTTATCATTTTGAATGACTGTGCTATATTCCACAGCATACATACCATAATTTATTTAACAAGTCCCTATTGATGTTTGTTTAAACTGATTTTAGTTTTTCACCATTATAAACAATAAAGCAATGAATAACTTTATGCATTGTCCAATTTTTCCCTTCAAATTCTTGGAAGTGAAATAAATGGGTAAAGGTTTATATATTTAAAAAATTAATACATATTTCCAAACTTTTATCCAAAAGAATTTTTACATCTTTCTACACTATACAAGAGTGCCATTATCCCCACATCTTGGCCATTATTCTTCTTTTCTTTTCTTTTTTAAAGATTTATTTATTCATTTTCAGAGAGGGGAAAGAAGGGAGAAAGACAGGGAGAGAAACATCAATTTGTGAGAGAAACATTGAACAGCTGTCTCTTGTACGCCCCCAACTGGAGATCTGGCCCGCAACCCAAGCATGTACTCTGACAGGAAATTGAACCAGAGACGTTTTAGTTGCAGGCTGGCACTCAATCCACTGAGCCACATTGGCCAGGGCCCATTATTTTTCTTTTAAATCTTTGTCAGCTTGATAGGTGAAAATATGGTTTCTCATTTTAAAAACTAGCCATTTTTATTATTAATAAGGTTATGCATTTACACATATTTATTTGTCATTTATATTTTTCATTTTGAGAATTTCCCAATTATATCCCTTGAATAGGATGTTTGTTCTTTTTATTCAGGTTTGTCAAGTGTCTTTTTCACCATTATCAAAAGTCCAGTGGGAATTTCCATGGAATTGTGTTGTTTGTGAACTGGTCCAATATGTGGAGCCAAGAACAGAGCAAATAAAGAGGCAGACCACTCCAGATTCGTAGGGAGCAAGTTTAATAAGCAAGGTAACTTACACAGCTTGCCTTGGGCAGTGAAGATGAATAGATCACAATACCTACCCACCAAATCTTGAAAGTTTACATATATAGAGGCTTTAACTGGGTTCAGTCATATATTCAGCCCAGATGGTTTCCACAACATCTTATTCTTTTAAGACCTTGAAAATGGCTCCCATTGTGAAAATGGTAGGCAGAACATATAGTCCAAGGACAGGGGAGGTGGTGAGGACACTCTTATTGCCTGGGTCCTGCTTGTGGGTCAACTGGAAGTCACGTCATTTTGAGGAACTACAACACTCCACCCCTCACAGGGTCTTATAATCTTACACAAACCCCCTTTTCACCAGTGTGCTCTAAGTAGTCAGGAAGGGGTTTCACTCGCATAGGGGTGGCTTATTTGGCAGCTATCTGCCCATCCTGGGGGCAATTCCATTGCAAATTTCAGTAGATGACACTTTTCCCAGGTACAATGGGGCCTTGATGTTCTCAGCAGCATAGTACATTGATCTATGGTGAGAGTCAAGGCAATGATCATTTCCTGCAATTTCCATGTCTTTATGATATTGGTGCCTTAGCAGGAGTCCCTAGTCTGACATATGAGGAAGTAGGCCCTACTGGTTGATTATTGAAATGTATTATAGCCTGGGACAGTACTTGAGTCCACCAGGCCATGGTAGTTTTACCTATTAGTAATATAATCTGCTTTAATAGTCTATTTTTCCTTTCTACCAACCCTGCTGCTTGTGGATTACAGGGAAGATAGGACCTCCATTCAACATCATCTTCTTTTGCTCAGTCTTGCATATTATGACCTTTGAAATGTGACCCTCAATCACAGTTTATTTGACGATGGTATATATATATGTGTGTGTATATATATATGAACAGTGAAACAGTGGATGATCAGATTAACATTAAATGGTGTCTACAAGATCTATAAGAATAAAAAAGCCTGGGTATTTTGCATTTGCCTACTGTGGTTTGCACACACTTAGAGGGAAACCCACTAGCATTAGGGTTATTGTCAAGAAAGGACAGCAGAGTTATCAAACAGCTACCCATAGTATGGCCTTGGTAATTCAAGGAGGTGATGAATGTATACACCTAATCTGGCCAGGAAAATAAGCAGCACTAATCCCAATGCAGGGAGTCAAATGAGGAAACAAAGAAAAGGTTTAAATAAATTTGCACTAGCAGATTCACATTGCTTTACTTCCTCTTCTGTGACTGTTTTTCCTATAAAGACTGTTTTTAGAATGAAGAGGCATTTATTACCTTGGAATTGCTTGCGAATTGATTTGGGATTATAGCCATTATGACAAACTACTGCTGTCACCTATTCATTGTGATGGCCAAGGTGTTTGTCAGTGTTGTGGAGAGAGGAGGTTAGGGTCAGAGGAGGTTGGGCCTGGTCTCATGGAACAGAGTGGGTGGGATAGATATTTATACAATAATTCTATAAGTAATATAGAACTATAACCATGTTAAAGGCTATGAAGAATAAGTACATGAATTTTGAGAATTGAAGAATGACTAGGAGGTTACTAAACGAAGGAGTAGAGCATTAGATGCAGAATGATGACAAAATATATAAATATAAATATTTGGAAAATTTTCAGATAATAGGATAGAACTGGAAGTGTAGATTTGGGAGTTTAAAACTGCTTGAAGCACAGAAGTGCTGTCATAGTTGAACAATCGAAAGAAAAGGGGATGAAGAGTAGAATTAAAGAAAAAGCTTTGATAAGAACCCATATTTGGGTAGTGACAGTGAGAAGGAAAGACATATAAGCCAAAACCAGAGGGGCAGGTAGGTGAGCTGGGAGAACTAGAAGAGAGTAGTATGTCGGAAGTCAGGGTTGCAGATCATTTTACTGAGATCAAATACAGAAGAGAGTTAGACAAAAAAGAGGGGAAAATAAAACTGAGAAAAGACCAATAGATTTGGAGCAAAAATATTTTATTGATTATCTGAAAAGTGCTTAAATATGATGGCAATAGCTGTTGAGTTGAAAAAAATCAGTGAGGGAAGGAGTGAAAAGAATTGTAGGTAGGAGACATGCTTTCTGTTGGATAGATTTAGCAGTAAAAGAAAAGGGAAACAATGCAATTAGAATAGGCAGCAGTTTTAAATAAATAATCTCTTCATATTCTGACTTGTATGTATGGAGCAAGGGGGAAGGTGCTAATAATAATAGGAAGAGATTTTTATGGGAGTACTTTCTTAGAAAATTATTTATTAGGAAAAATGTTTACCTGAGTCAATGTTCTACATTTTTTCAAAAGGAGCACTATATTCCACTGGGGAATTTAGAGGGGAGAATAAAATTTATTGTTTAAAACTCTCCAGTAAATGGAACATCTTTTCCAGAAGGGATTTTGGAATAGGATAGGTGGTAGTGGTGTTGGTAGAACTTAGGTATACATTTGTGAGAGTAATTAGGATATAAATAGATGTGAATTTAAATGCAAATAAATTGATGTCCAGGTTTCAGTAAGCTGGAGTTTCTAGGTTCCCACAATTTCCATAAGAAAACCTACTGTTAAGTTGAAATGGATCAATTCTTTTGACCCATCAAATTTTCTAGACAGTCATAGCAATGTAGCGCCAACAAGACTAAATGATAACTTTAGCTTTTATATTATTCTCTTGTACTTTCCTTAAAAGGAGTTGTTAATAAAGATATTATAAACAAATATATGATAAAGCTGCTAAGTTTATTACATCATCAAACTAAGGCTTGGATGGCTCACTATCATTAATGCTAACTAATAAGTGACATTCTATCACATTATAATAAAATTGGCTATGCACATATGATCTGAGGTACTTGACCAAGAAAAAATTTCTAAAGGTTTCTCTTTCATTTTAATAATCTGTTAAATAACTTAGGTTGTGGTGAACTGAGGCAATTGTTTAGATCATTCAGTATTAAAAACATCTTGACTGGAAATACACCAATAATTAAGGCAATTGGGGGGACTAATTTGTTTTGATTACTTTTTCTCCACTCTTAATTTCACTTTGGAGATGCTGAGTATAAAGAGCATAAATTATCTAAAGACAGTATTTTAAACAGAATCTATGTGAGCATTTTATTCAAAACAAATGACTCCCAAATTGTTTGTTGAATGCAAATTGTATTTGAAACCTTAAGCTTGGTTTTCAAGAACTTTTGAAAACTGCGGAATGCAAAATTCAATTTCGATCATTGATTTCAGTGTTTTTTACTGTCATGTTAAAGTTAATATCCATTTTATTGCTGTTCCCCAAAAGTTTTAAAAGCCATTAAAAGAGGCATAAGTAGACGTTAAAAAAGCACTTTCTTCAAGAAAACTGGAGAGCCCCTGACAGGTTCCCACCCCGCCTCCACTTAGGGTCCTCAGGACGCCGGCACGTTTTCACAGGCTGGGCTCACGCTCGGCCGGAGGAGGGAGGGACTGCGCAGTCCTGGTCTCGCGGGGCCCGGGATCTCGCTCTTCAGCGCGATCTGTCGCTGCGCCCCCGGCTTCGCGGGCCTGGGCGGACCGGCTGCTTGGTGTTGGGGTCTGTCTTCCTGCCCCTACAATTTGACTCAGAGGATTCTGGGACCGGGAGAAGGAAGGGAGTGGACGTTCGGGTCCCAGAGGGGCCGTTGAGGTCGGTGCGAGGTGGTTATCCGTGGGCAGGCGGCTGTGAGGGGGCGGGGCTGGCGGGCCCGGTCTGCGGAGAACGCGGCGTTGGCGGTCGCGTTCTAGGGGCTTCCAGGCGCGGCCGCGAGGCCCCCGTGCGGATCGAGGCCCCCGGGCGCCGCGTGGTTGGAGTGTGGGGCGGACCCAGGTGAATGAGGCGAAGCAGGCGAAGCGAGTAGGCCGTGAGCTTGCCAGCCGTCGAGCGAACTTCGCGCCTCAGAACGCGCGGGAAGCGTCGCTCCTGGAATCTGTAGGTGAGCGGAGACTCGAAGCCTGCCTCAGGCGCGTTTCGTAAAGCGACTTGGTGGTTCTGTGGAACCTTCCGTTTTTGGATTCTCGGTGGTAAATTCTGAGTGTGAAATTGCACTGGATCCTCAAGGACTCTTGCTATTCCTAGTAGGACACACACCGAGAAAGGACATATTCAGAGATATTTATTTTATAGGGCGTAACCTTTTGAGAAATCTGAGTGTCTGTAGCCTCTAGAATAGTTAGTGACTCGGATGTATAAGCAATTCGAAGGCTCATTCGGAAGTTTGTAATGCAGCGGCGTTCAACGCGTATTGACTGAAGTGCCTCCCTGGGTGGCGTGGCTCAGTGGGTTGAGCTCGGGCCTGCGAACCGAAAGGTCTCAGGTTCGGATCCCAGTCAGGGCACATGCCTGGGTTGCGGGCCAGGTCCCCGGTAGGGGTCGTCCGTGAGGCAGCCACGCATTGAAGTTTCTCTCCCTCTCTCATTCTCTTCCCTGCTCTCTAAAAAATGAATAAATAAAAAAAAATTTTTTTTAAGTGCCTGCTAGGTCTAGGCTCAGCACTGAGCTGAATGGGTCTCTCCACTCCCCAGTTCTTGCTCCATCCACGTTTTTCTGTAATAATGCTTTGTTAACAAAGTTGTTACTTAATACGTGCTGTTTTGCATATGACCTCAGAAAATCCTCCTTATAATTTTTTTTTTTAACACAGTATCCAAGATGAATGACAGCCTATTTGTCAGCTTGGACAGACTTTTGCTAGAATTTGGTACGTATAAAATAAAAATAAAGACATATGTAACTATTTGTATTATTATTTGCTATTTAAACAGTGAAGTAAGAAAAGGATTCTTTATTTTAGTTTTTCAGTATGAGCAAGATATAAGTACTAAAGAAGATATGATTCACCGAATTAATAGTAAGTAGTTTTGCATGATAAATATGTTTCAGTTTTTAATTTTTTATGGCATATAAGGTAATATGTGGCCACCTTGCTTAGGGTAATTTATAGTTGGAATGATAACTTTTGTGCCAGTTCTATTTAGTGCTGATAATGAGCTAAATTTTTAATCCTCACCCAAGGACATGCTTATTAATTTTAGAGAGAAGAGAAGGAAGGGGGAGAGAGAGGGAGAGAAACATTGATGTGAGGGAGAAACATCAACTGGTTGCTTCCCGGTTGCACTCGACCAGGGATTGAACTGGCAACATAGGTATGTGCCCTGATTGGGAATCAAACCTGTGACCTTTAAGGTCACAGGATGAAGCTCTAACTGAACGAAGCTCCATCTGAGCCACACAAGCCAGGGCCTTAATAACGAGCTATTTATCCTAAGTACAAATTTTTCTATAATAAAATTCTTTATTCAGTGTATGTGTGTATGTATATATATATATTTTGCCTTTTTCGAAACCAGCCCACATGCTACAGAGTTGTGAGGCTAACTTCAGTATTACTTTTCCTCCTTTTACCACCAGCAAGACCAATGTTCAGATCCAATGGGAAAGGGAACAGGGGTTATAATTCAGTATTTAATTTGTGTTGAAGAATTTTGCTATAAGCTGAAATGACACTTTAACTAAGTGCAGTTGAAAATATGTTATTTTTCTCAAATGACACAGGTTATTTCAAATATTTGATTCAGGGGCCAGGATTGATGAATGCCCTATTTTTTAGGAATAATGATACTGAAAATATGAGTGAAATGGCAAAACAAAGTACATAAATATAGTATTTCAAGATTCTACAGAAAAACTATCAAAAGAAAATACAATCATTAGTTTCTTAATAGTTCTGAAAAGGTAGAATTTGGTTATCTTTTCTGCAAAAAAATGAATACAGAGTATTAACATTTTACTTTAATCTTTTTATGAAACTTATTATCTTGTTTTAGTCATTAGTAAAAAGCTAGTTGAAGGTGCATTTAATAATTAATTGAGATTGAATTGATGAATAGAAATTTCACTTTAGTCAAAAAAATTCCTATATTAGTTCCATATAGGTAAATATTTGCATGAACTCATGGCATCATAAGATACCACTGATCTTAGATATCACTTACTCTAGCCTTTTACAATAAAGAGAATGCTTAATTTCTCTTCATTCCCAAACACAAATAGCTTCTGGGTATAGGGGGCAAGCCTGGCTATCGTTCTGTGCTTTTCAGTATAGAGCCCTTCCCATCTCAAGCCTATTTCCTGTCTATTCTCTGGCTGTCTTCCTTTTAGGTAAGTTGCCATAACTTCTTTTTCTATTCTATTTGTTTATTTTAATTTATGATTTCTACCTTAAGAAAATAAATATTTTCTCTTTTCAGAAAGCTTTGATGATATTAAACAAAATAAAGCAACTATTTGTAAGATACAGGAAACTATAAATACAACAGATGAGGAAATTGGTTATTACTGTAAACATAGTAAGGAAATCAAAGACAACTGTAGTAAGTGAGTATTTGAAAGAAAAGAGCTTTCGGTAATTGTCACTATATCCTTTTATTCAAGGTTTCTGAGTTTATAGAAACTGCTGTTTTAAAGTAGTATTTTATATTAGCACATGATGAATTATGTCTTAAATTGCCTTGTAAGAAGGGATCACAAGAGGTTCAAAAGAAAAATAGAAATGCTATAAGATCTCTCTAATTCAGATCCCATTAGGTTCAGTGTGTAAAATTTCTATTCCATAAATAAATTTGAAATCATTTACATCTTTGAATTTTCAAGATCCTATTTTTGTCTAGTAAAACCTCACCTAAAATTATTAGTTTTTCAAAATAAAAAATTCCGTATGTTGAGAATTCCTTTGACATATTAATAAAGTATTTTGTTATTCAAAATTTTAACAAGGCTTTTTTGTTTTTAACCCATTGCTTTTTATACTAGTTTTAAAATTTTATAAAAGTAACACATACCTAATATAAAAATTCAAAAACTATATAAATATGTGAAGTAAAAAAGATTTTCCCTGCCTGCAGTCGCCACCCCCACCCTGTCCTCTTCCTTGTTGTAATCACTTTTAACTGTTGTGAGTATCCTTTCAGACCTGTTTAATGAATATTCAACATCATTACTAAATATACTTACATACACATCTATCTACCTATCTTTCCTTTTTTACAAAAATAGGATCATACCATACTTATTCTTCAACTTGTTTTTAAATTTAACAATATGTAATGTAAATGGTATTGTATATGTAATGATTATATATAGATTTCATTTTTAGCAGCTCTATAGTATTTTATAGTATTGATGTATCCTGAATTATTTGACAATTCTCCTATTAATAGGCATTTAGGTTGTTTCCAGTTTTTTCCTATTATAAGCAACATGTACAGGTAACCTTCCACATTTATAGACCTATTGCTATAGAATGAACTTCTAGAAGTAAGATTGCTAGATCAAAGAATATGCACATTTAAACATTTGGTAGATAATGCCAAATTGCTCTCTAAAAAGATCATACTAACTTATACTCCCACCAACAACCTATAAGAGTATCTGTCTTCTCACACCCTTGCCAACACAGGAACTAGCAATATTTAAATTTTTTGGCTATCCGGTCAATAAAAAACTATATATTGTTGATCTTTTTCTTTTTCTTTTTGACTTAGGTTTTTATTTTAGTGGTTCTACCAGTGGTTTCCGTCAACTAGCTGCAGTGGGTGCTGGAAAAGAACTGATAGTTTCTCCTTAGAACCTGCTGTGTCCAAGATGTACTGTATTATACAATTTAATCTCTGCTGGGTTCTGAGGACAGTTAGGATCTGTTGATTTTAATACTGTGAACACCTGTAGTTCATGATGTCAGCATGTTGTTTTAGAAATTTAAATGTGAGCTGTGGCTGGTGTGGCTCAGTGAATTGAGCACTCACCTGCAAACCAAAGGGTTGCTGGTTCAAGTCCCAGTCTAGGGTACATACCTGGGTTGCAGGCCAGGTCCCCAGTAGGGGGCATGTGAGAGGCAACCACACATTGATGTTTCTCTCCCTCTCTTTCTCCTTCCTTTTCCCTGTCTAAAAATAAATAAATAAAATCTTAAAAAATAAATTTAAATATGAAATGTGAGTTCATGAAAGTACTGAAAGAAAATATAGGTGACTATAATCTTTAAGAGAAGAAAACCTTTCTAAATATGTCACCAAAAGTAGAAATAACATAGGAAATGGATAAATAGGACTACATACAGATTAAAAAGAAAAACACCCCAAAATCATATAAAAGGCAAACGGAAACAATTTATTAAAAAATAGCAGTATTTATTTTTCAGTGTTGAGAATATGGGTGATTTTCTGTGTTTCCAAAGTGGACAGTTACGGTTTTTGAATCTTAAAAAAAGGAACTAGAGGAAATATTTGAACAATACTTAGAATGGAAACTGCCATGATGTATGCTAATTCTAGATTTTTCACATTGGTAATATTTTTCAAGTCATGTAATAAACAAAAAATGTATAAGATGAATATTTATTTTATTCTCACCATCTGATTTTATAATTCATTTTGCCCTAGTTTCTTTCTTAGTTCAAGGGGGTATCACAACCTGACTTTTTAAGTTTCAAAGGAGAAAAAAAGACTCTCTTTAGCCCTTATCCTAGCACTTTGAATGCTTACTCCAAAATAATTTCTTAAAAAAATATATTTTATTTATTTATTTTTAGAGAGAGGGGAAGAGAGGGAGAGAAACATCGACTTGTGAGAGAAACATCTGTTGCCTCTCGCATGCCCTTAACCATGGACTTGGCCCACAACCCAGGCATGTGCCCTGACAGAGGATCCAACCTGTGACCATTCAGTTTGCAGGACAGTGCTCAACCTACTGAGCCACACCAGTCAGGGCCCAAAAGAATTTCTTAACCCAAATCTTAGGAGTATGATGTTGTAGTGTTGCAGAGTATATGTTAGAAATGCCATAGCAATACGCAGTCCAGCCATGTTACAGTTGCTGCTTTCCTAGTAATGGTTCCAAAACAGGTTTTATGTAAAAATTAACAGATAATGATATTTATTTGAGCATATGTATGATTTCATGAAGGGTGGTAGTGGTGGTGATGGGAGATGGGAATATTTTTCTTGATGGAAGCTTGATTTCTCCAGGAAGAGAAAGATTTGTTTATTTTTAAGTGGTTACATTTATTTTCATTATCTCTTACCATTTATTTGTCATTCTGAGATGCTAATTACAATATTTTTTTCCATAGCTGGAAGCCAACATGTGATGTTTTTCATAAACACGAACACTATATGCAGGACCGCTCTACTATTTATCAAGAAACAATTGAAAAAGACAAGTACAGTACATATATTAATTTAAGTTTATCAATTCTATAATTATTAATAGAATATATTTGTAAAAATGTAAATTAAAAATGCAGAAATTTTGTTTATGGGAGTTGTTTTATTTGCTTTTAAAGTAAAGCCAGTGTTTTGGACTGTTGGGGTGCTATAGGAAGCCTGCCTAATTGTTATATAGCTCTATTGCATCCTGTATTTGTTTAGATATGTCCTTAGATCAGTAGCAATTACTATAGCAGAGTGCTTTAATTAATGGTGCTTCAATTATGACTGAATTGTTATAGGCAAATATCTGGGGGAATAGTTAGCTGTAGATTTAGCTTATGAAAAATTTGGTATACAGGTTTCCCCCACTACCTAAAAGTAGAACAATCTTATGAAATCTTTCATAAGCTGGAATTGCATAAAGAAACAGTTACCATCAGTTTATATGGAAACATTTTTGAGCATTCCAAGACCTAAAAAATAATCTATTAAATCATACCAAATAGTACATAAAACCTATAATGACACTGGCGTGTAGTAAAAGCAGGAACGCACAATACAAAAGAGTAATTGAGATAAAGCACACATGCTCACATACACAGTTCAAGGTTATGATGCCTTGATGCTGAGATGCTGAATATAGTTCAGGGGGAAGGAGCTTGGCAGTGCCAGTCTTGCTGCTAGGTGTGGGCTGCCTTTATAATGGCTCTCTGTAAAACAAGTGATAAATGCTGTTTTTGCTTTTTGCCTTTTTTTTGTAAAATCAAAAATTCTCTTTGGGTTTTTTTGGTGAGGAAAAACAGGTACTAATGTAGGTCTTTTGTAAAAGTGAAGTGGTGCAATGTGAACTTACGAAAAGCAGGGTATACCCATATTGACTTTTGAAAGGTATTTTATATCAAACTTATGTTTTCCAGAAAGCTAATTTAGTGGGGTGTTATATTCTGATGGAGAAACACCAACATTTGTGTTGGTTTATTTTATTATGTGTATAAAATCACCTGGTCTTGGGGACTAAATGTAATTAGTGATTATATTTGAACAGACAAGGGATTTTGAACACATTATATATAGCGCATTATAATTTAACTTAATTTTAGTAATTGAAATAGTTTTATTTTTAGCGTAATTGGATGATGGCAGTAACCATTTTATAATTTATTTTATATTTTTACTACATTTTCTTCAGTCTTATTGATATAATTGACATAGAACATTAAGTTTGAGATGTATAACATGATGATTTTTAAAAAATTTTTAATTTAATTTTTAATCTATTTTTTACTGAATTTTTTCCATTACCATTTATTCCCTTTATACCTGCCCCCACAATTACCACACTGTTGTCCGTGAGTCCTTTTTGCTTGGTCCCTCCACCCCTAACCCTAACCAGAGCTGTCATCCTGCTCTTTATGAGTCTGTCTCTAATTTGCTTGTTAGTTCAGTTTGTTCATAAGATTCCACATATGAGTGAAACCACATGGTATTTGACTTTCTCTGACTGGCTTATTTCACTTAGCATAATGTTTTCCATGTCCATCCACACTGTTGCAAAGGTTAAAATCTTCTTTTTTAAATAGCCCAGTAGTATTCTATGGTAAGTGTTCCATAATTATTTTATCCACTCATCTATTGATGGATAGTTGGGCTGCTTCCAGCTTTGGACAGTTGTAAGTAATGCTGCAGTGAACGTAGGAATGCTTATGTTCTTCTTTCAAGTTAGTGTTTTGGGTTTCTTCAGATATATTCCCAGAAGTGAGATTGCTGGGTCAAAAGGCAAATCCACTTTTAATTTTTTGATGTATCTCCATAGTGCTTTGCACAGTGGCTGCACCAGTCTGCATTCTCACCAACAGTGCAAAAGGGTTCCCCTTTCTCCACATCCTCTCAGCACTTGTGTATTGATTTATTGATGATAGTCATTCTGACTGGTGTGAAGTGATACATCATTGTGGTTTTAATTTGCATTTCTCTGATGATTAGTGACATTGAGTATCTTTTCATATGTCTATTGGCCATCTGTATATCCTCTTTGAAGAAGTGTCTATTTAGGTACTTTGCCCATTTTTTAATTGAATTGTTTGCAGGGGTTTTGGTGTTGAGTTATATAAATTCTTTATAAATTTTGGATATTAACTCCTTATCAGATGTATTGGCAAATATGTTCTCCCATTCCTTGAGTTGCCCTTTTATTTGTAGCTGGTTTCCTTTGCTGTGGACGTAGTTTGCTGTAGTCCCAGTTGTTTATTTTTTTTCTTTTGTTTTCCTTGCCTGAGGAAATGTGTCAGATAACATATTGCTATGAGTAATGTCTGAGATTTTACTGCCTATGTTTTCTTGTGGGATTTTTATGATTTCAGGTCTAATATTTAAGTCTTTAATCCATTTTGAATTTATTCTTGTGTGTGGCATAAGAAGGTGGTCTAGTTTCATTTTTATGCACATAATCATCCAATTTCCCAACACCATTTATTAAATAAAGTATCTTTAGCACATTCTATATGTTTGCTTCCTCTGTTAAATGTTAATTTACTAAAAAGGTATGGGTTTATTTCTGGGCTCTCTGTTCTGTTCCATTGATCTATGTGTCTGTTTTTATGACATTATCATACTGTTTAGATTACTATGGCTTTATAGTATAGTTTGATATTAGGTAGTATGATTCCTCCAACTTCATTATTTCTTAGGACCTTGTTTCTTCATTCTGTTCTGGTTGAATGTTTATTTCTTCTTTCTGCTCCAAATCGTTGATCTGAGTTGTTTTCCTTCCCTTCACTGTAGGTTCCCTGTACATTTTGCTTTATTTCACTTTGCATAGCCTTCACTTCTTCCTTTATTTTGCAACCATACCCAACCATTTCTGTGAGCATCCTGATTAACAATGTTTTCAACTCTGCATCTGATAGGCTGACTCTCTCTTTGAAGTTTAGTTCTGTTTTTGGAGCTTTGATCTGTTTTTTCATTTGGGCCATGTTTTTTTTTTTTTTTGTCTTGGCACACCTGTTATGTAGTAAGGGATGGAGCCTTAGGTATTCGCCAGGGTGGGGTAACCCACATTGCTTTTTTGTGGCGCTAT
This sequence comes from Micronycteris hirsuta, assembly GCA_004026765.1. Taxonomy (NCBI): domain Eukaryota; kingdom Metazoa; phylum Chordata; class Mammalia; order Chiroptera; family Phyllostomidae; genus Micronycteris; species Micronycteris hirsuta. The sequence goes on along the minus strand of PVJI01006441.1, from coordinate 7,859 downwards.
ATGTGGGGGAGGGCCCAAGAGGGAACAGGGCTGCTTGCTCCTCGCTCTGCCGGCTTTCAGTCACTTCCCTCACTACCCACAAGCAAATTGGACCCTTCTGGTATTGATTCCTGGGTAGGTAGGTTTGTGTATGTTCTAGAACCCAGGTAGGTCTCTCCGATGAACTCTCTTGTGAAGCTGGAAGTTTCTCCTGCCACCGTAACTCCCATAGATTTTTACAGTCAGAGGTTTTGAACACTGGGTTGCACTATCTCTCTTGCTCCCCAGGTATTCCTCCTGGTTTATCTGCATGCAAATGTGGGTCTGCCCAGTCTACCAGCCACCATCTTGCCTGCCCTGGTCCTCTAGCAACCGCCTTGCCATGATTCCTTTCTGCCCAGGCTGTCTGTCTCAGCCCCTCCTACCAGTCTGGATGAATGTTTCTTCTTTAACTCCTTGGTTGTTGGACTTCCACACAGTTTGATTTTCTGACAGTTCTAGTTAATTTTTGTTTTTAAATTTGTTGTTATCCTTCCTTAGGTTTCTGAGGAAGCAAAGTGTATCTACCCACGCCTCCATCTTGGCCGGAAGTCTTATTTCAACTTTTTAAAATTTGTTAAGGCTTGTTTTGTGGCCCTTATATGATCCTGGAGAATATTTTGTGTGACTTGAGAAGAATGTGCATTCTAGTGATGTTAAATAGAGTGTCCTGTGTATGTTAGGTACATTTGGTCTGTAGTGTTGTTCAGGTTTGCTGCTTCCTTATTAATTTCTATCTGGATGATCTTTTCAGTGTTGAAAGTGGGGTATTGAAAACCTCTACCGTTATTATATTGCTTTCTATTTCTCTCTTCAGTTCTGTTAACATTTGCTTTGAATATTTAGGTGTTCCAATGTTGAAAAAAATGTACATATGATAATTATATCCATTTGATGCATCGACCTTTTAATCATTATTACATAATGATCATCTTTCTCTCTTGTGACTGATTTTGACTGAGAGTCTGTTATATCTTATATAAGTATAACTGCTTTTGCTCTATTTTGGTTACCATTTACATGGAATATCTTTGTCCATTTTTTCAGTTTTAGCCTATGTGTGTCCTTAAAGCTAAAATAACTCTCTTATAGGCGGCATATTGTTGGATTTTGTTTTTTAAATCCATTAAGCTCTTCTCTGTCTTTTGAATTGAATCTATAAGTGTTATCAATAGGTAAAGATTTACTATTGCTATTTTATTAATTGTTTTCTGAATGTTTTTTTTTCAGTTCATTTGTTTCTTCATCTCTTGCTGTATTCCTTTGTGATTTATATTTTGTGGTGGTATACTTTAATTCCTTATTCTTTCTCTCTTGTGTATCTACTCTAGAGTTTTGTGTGTGGATACTATGAACATTTTACAGATATAATAGACTGTTTTAAGCTGATAATAACTTACCATCAATTGCATACAAAAACTACACTTTTACTTCTCCTCCCCCCACATTTTATGCTATTGATATCATACTGTACATCTTTTTATATCATGCATCCATTAATAAATTATTGTAGATATTATTTTAATACATTTAAAATTTTTTATATTATAAATAAAAGTGATTTACACAGTACTGTTATAGTATTGTGGTATTCTGAATTTGACTTTATGTTCATTCACTTTTACCATTGAATTTTTTATTTATTTATTTTTTAATTTTATTTTTTGTTCAATTACAGTTATTTGCATCCTCTCCCCTCCCCTCCTCCCTTCTCCTCCAGCCCCACCTCCCCCCCAGCCTCCCTCCTCCCCCTTAGTTCTGTCCATGTGTCCTCTACAGTGATTCCTGAAAACCCTTCTCCCCATTGTCCCTTCCCCCCTCTCTCCTGTCTATTGTTAGACTGTTCTTAATTTCAATGTCTCTGGTTATGTTTTTCTTGCTTTCTACTTTTGTTGGTTATGATCCAGTTAAAGGTGAGATCATATGGTATTTACCATTGAATTTTATATGTTTATGTTTTCATGTTGCTACTTAGTGTCCTTGATTTCGACTTGAAAAACTCATTTTAGTATTTCTTGTAGAGCAGGTTTCATGGTGATGAACTCACTTTCCTTTTGTCTGTTTGAGAAGGCCATTATCTCTTCATTTCAGGACAGTTTTGCTGGGTATTGTATTCTTGGTTGGCCATTTTTTTTCTTTCAGCACTTTAAATATATGATCCTGTTCTCTTTCTGGGTCCTTGGGCTGGCAGGTCTGCAAGCAGCCTTTGGCTGTGAGGGGCTTAGAGCCAAATATAGGAGCTTTCAAGATCCATGGGGGGGCAGACAGGAGTGTCTTCCGCAGGGACCCTGGACGCGCCTGGTGCTGAAAAACTTTGGCTGTGAGGGGACTGGAACCAAGTTTAGGCTCTTCACGATCTTCAGAGGCACAGATAGGAGTCACTACTGCTGGGTCCCTGTGCCAGCCGGGACTCTTTGGTGATTGTGGTGGGGATGGGCTGGAGCCCAGTTTCAGGACCCATATAGAACCTACAGTCTGACTGAAGGGACTTTTGGACTGTAACTATGAGGAACTAGAGCTGGTTCATGGGCCTCTCCAGGGCCCACAGCCAGCATCAGTGTCTCCATACCTGAAACACTGTCTGGTATGAGTCCTCCTAGGTCCCTTGGTGTATGGTACTGGTGACAGACCCAAAACCAAATGGGGCTATAGCTGAGTTCTCAAGAGTATGGAGCCATTTCTAGGTTGGTAGCTAGGACAACAATCAGTAAGTTAGCCACCAGGATGTGAGCCTGCCTCATCCAGTGTTAGACTGTACCAGATTTCATGGTCTCCTACCTGGATTCCAAAACTCCCTGAAAGGCAATTTTTTTCCATGGATTAATGCCAAATTATTGTTGGGGGGTGATATGAATGAGAGACCTTTTGTTCCAACAATTTGCTTATATCACTTCTAGTTTATACTTTAATTAAAAACACGCTCAATCTGGAGTACAGTACCCTGTTATTCAAAGATGGGTCTTAAAAGAAGGTAGAGATCGAAGGTATAGATTTGGACTTCATTAGCATTTGAAATTATGTAAATAAATGAAATTTCCCAGGGAAATACATAGAGCAAAAATAAGAGAAAGCTGTCATACATGATCATTCAAGGAATAGGAAGAGGGTGGAATTAGTAAAGAAGACTATTATGTAGACCTTGCTTCAATCCAAAAAGGATTTGAGATAATTTGTATAAATAGTACCATAGTGTTAAAAGAAAACTAAATAATAATCAAGGCTACAGGGAAGTAAGGATAATTTAGAAAGATGAAGACTTTGATCAGGATAGAAACTTATACTACATGGTTTTGCATATTTGTTAGATAATAGGTGTAAATTAGGCTTTGAAATTTCTAGTAGTAGTCAAGGCTTTATGGAAATGCAATCAGTTTGGAATTCAGAGTATTCATTTAAAAAATTGTTCAATTGTTTAGGATAAGCAGATATTTTGGGGGTAGGGGACATACTAAGAGTTGAAAGAAATTTTTCCCCTCAGTTCTCATAGAGGGGAAATTGTGCAATGTGGTAATCAGTGTCTTCAGTATCCTCCGCCAAATAAACAAAATATTTAGTATTACTTTTGGTAACATCTCTCAATGCAAGCCTTGGTTATAAAAATTATTAAAATGATTCTGTCAGGGTCTAACACAAACCAGTCCAAATATGTACTTTTCTTTTTTTTTTTAAGATTTTATTTATTTATTTTTAGAGAGAGAAGGGAGGGAGAAAGAGCAATGTATGGTTGCCTCTCACGTGGCCCTCACTGGGGACCTGGCCTGCAACCCAGGCATGTGCCCTGACTGGGAATCAAACCGAGACCTTTTGGTTCCCAGCCCACGCTCAGTCCACTGAGCTACACCAGCTGGGCCAAATATGTACTTTTCTGATAGTGTTTATTGTGGATGACTTCTCTTAGTTTGCCAGAGCTATTTGTTAAAGTGAAAACAGATATCTTTTTCTTTTTTAAATGAGCCACATGGGTTGATTGAATTGATGACTCAATACCAGGCATTTATAAAAGGAAAAGAGTCTATTTATTGGTATCATGGGTAATGAAAGAAGTAGAGGCACCAGCTCCTGCTTCTCCTAACCTCCCATCCCCATTCCAGGCATTCACAGAGACTAATATTGTTGGCAACAGATAAGATAGTAATGACTCTTCTTGAATCATGGCTTGACTATGCTGGTCTCTGTCAAAGTTCCTGTATAGAGTATGTTAGAAGAGTGGACATGAAGATATAATATGAACAGGATAAATGTGGTATGCTACTCTCATCAGAAACCGGTGACTCAGACTCAGTTTTCTTATCGGTGTTTCCCTCCTTTCTGGGCCATTTCCCTCAATGAGTACTTAATTAGCAAGTATGCATTTAGAGAAATAGGATCTTGTTTGGGGCTGAACTTCTTAATTTTGTTAAAGGAACAGAATTCAGTAATACTAAGAAATTATAACATTCTTAAGTTTCAGACCTGCTACCCGGTATAACGCTGTTATCCTTACTTTTCTTCTTACTACACAAGCAATTTATGAATACTTGTTCTTTTCTCATATGATAAGGTGAAATAATCATTATAGTATCTTTTAAGAAATTCCCCCATATAGTACGGCTTGATTTAGAAAATTTAGAAAATTTTGAGGGATGTGAGGATTATATATTTTTAGAATATTTTCTATGACTGTTATTCCTTGAAATGAAGTATTTATAAAGAATTGGGTAAAAAGAGGATCCAAGAATATATTCTCTATAATGAACCTGGATCGAACATTTTCAGTAATATAGATCAGGATTGGTAAACTTTTATTGTAAAGGGCCAGATAGTAAATGTTTTAGGCTTTGTGAGCTATACAATCTCTGTTGTAACTACTGAATTCTGCTGTTGTGGTAGAAGAGCAACTTTAGACATAATAATGAATGTGTTCCAATAAAACTCGATGGATGTTAGAGTTTGAATTTTGTATAACTTTAATGTGTCATGAAATACTATATTATTCTTTAGATTTTTTTCCAGTCACTTAAAAATGTAAAAACCATTTTTAGCTAATGGGCCATACAAAAACAGGTGGCAGGTTAAATTTGGCCCATAGGTCAAGTAACTGAACCCCAACTTTAGATCAAGAAAAGGTCAAAAGAGAAGGAAGAGTTAATATCCTTTTGCAAGAATTAACGGTCTCACTCAAGACTTGTACCTAAATAGATGACCACCCACCTCTACCTGGGTTGGAATGGAGGAGTTTCTCCATACAGTGCTGAAATTTTCTTTCTAAATTAGTTTTGGAGTATACAAGAATGATTGTAAACCCAGAGTTGTAACACATAGAGCATGATTTTATGTAATAATTTTGGCCTAGATAATCGAAGATTTGAAAGGCATAGTTAAAAATGGGACAACTGTAATAGCCTAATCAATAAAGTACACTTTAAAAAAGCATAATTATAGAGGTAGCTGAACTGGGGAGAATAGAGACCCAGAATTCAGGGAAGATAGAAATTCAAGAAATGATCAAAAGAACTAGTTTCTACAATGTCAGTTGGGAAGAGGACCTTTTAAAAAAAGAGATCACTGCATTGGATGAATTAGATCTTTGGTGATGTTGGGAAGGGTAGTTTCATCAGAATGGTAGGAGTGGAATTTAAATTGAAAAGAATAAGAGAGTGAATAACTAGAGTAGTAGAGAAAAAGTGTAAGTTGGAAAGGGATGGAATTAAGGAAAATTTGAAGGGCAAACAGTATTGAGGGAAGCAGGGGTAGGTAGATATTTCACTTGTGTTTTCGGTTAATTTAGTAGACTTTAACAAGTGATATACAGAAAGTTTAAATTTTAGATATACTGTTGTGATAATGATATCATTTTTTTAAATTTTAACAGAAAAATGTACCATGGTTATGTATGTCAGTATAAAGATGTTTTGAAGCAATACAAACTAAAATACTCAGAAACACCTCTTTCACGTGAATATTATGAGAAGAAAAGAAAACATGAAGAAATTCAAAAGAGAGTTTTAGCATGTACTGAACAACTTAAAATGAATGAAACCATTTTTATGGAATTTCTAGGTATTAACATTTTATTATATATTATTTTAACAGTAGTATCTTTGTGATGAAATATAAAGAATATGATGACTCATTTTAAAATATGATTTTGTTTTTCAGTGCCTGCTCCCTTTCCATCACTTATTAAATGGACATTACATATGTATCCACAACAGTATTTCCTACTTAGAATTTTCATTAAATAAGTATTATTTCTGTATTTTAATTGTTACTGTGTTTCTCCTGTGAGAATCACATGGATTTATTTTTTGCTTAACTAAAATATTTTAGAGTTTACTTTAAAGTTCATCTGGGATTAGTTTTAAAATATGTGCATGTGATCAGAAGCAGGCAAATTTAATGAGAATAAAGTGACATATGTATTTGGCTTTAAGTGGCATATATTAGCAACCAAACCAATGAAAAAGTCATCTTGCCCTGTCTTACCAAAGAAAGAATTCCAATTAAATCAGTTGATTATTATTTGTTAGGATGAAAGGTGATAAAGAAGTGAATCACAATTATGCGTTCATCTGTAGAAAGTCATTGGATACCTGCCTTGTGCCAGGCGATATTCAACAAGATACAGAGCTTTCTTGCAAGGAGCTTTTAGTAGAAGAGACAGAAGTATAAGCAAGTAATTCTGATACAGTGGCATTGTAGTAGATGCTTAAGTAATTCTTAATTGGTCTAAGTCTCATTTGTGTATCAAGATCTTCCCTACTGATGAACTTGGAACTAATCCTCTTCCAATTTCCACAATCCTTCATATGCTTTCCTATCAGATTATAACTCCACTGTTTGTACTAAGCTTCTTTATCCTTGCATTCTACCTTTCTTCATCCTGCTTCATCCTAAATTCCTTTTACTCCTTTGCTGACTGTTTTCTCCATTTTTGTATTTTTTAAAAGTATTTATTTATTTTTAGAGAGAGGGGAAGGGAGGGAGAAAGAGAGGGAAACAGCAATGTATGGTTGCCTCTCACATGGCCCTCACTGGGGACCTGGCCTGCAACCCAGGCATGTGCCCTGACTGGGAATCGAACTGGGACCCTTTGGTTCCAAGCCAGCGCTCAATCCACTGAGCTGCACCAGCTAGGGCTCCATTTTTGTATTTTAACTTATGTTCTTAGTTGTTCCTTTGCTGCCCATTTGTGTTTTAACTTCTCAATGGGAAGGGGCAGAGGTTGGTAGATGCGAAAGGTATAGCAGTGGTCTAGGGAGTTGGATGTAGGATGGGATGAGATGTATGAATGCATGGCAAACAAGAAGAGGTGATGGAGATAGGGAGAGGATTTAAATGTTTATATCTAAAATTTTAAATCATTACTTTTGATGACAGCATAGTATTATAATGTTCATCTGAAATTTTATGTACTAGTACATAAATCATATTTTAAGGCAGAATAGAAAAAGGTCTGACAGATTTTCTTTGAAGTTCTTGTTCACTATCCTATTTATTTTTAAATTCTCCTAAATGGATTGTAGAGCAACTTAGGAAGTTGTAGTAACTAATAACCATGCAGGATGTCTAGTAACAGCTAAGAAATTCTCTACTTGAAATTGGGTATAAATTCAGTTCAGGCAGAAAGTCCAGATAGAATATCTAGCTCTCTTCTGAATTCTGCAGGGTACACTGACGAACCTTACAGAGCAAAAAAAGGGTAGATTTTTAATGTTGATTTTGGAAAAAATAAATAATGGAAACACAAGAAGTTAAATTTGGACTTGAATTGGTTGTATATTATTAGTCATGTCAAATGACATAATGAATAGGTAAAAAAAAGCTCAAAAACAGAAGCACCAGAGACTTCCTAAGATGGC
>PVJI01006440.1:0-86158 GCA_004026765.1 Micronycteris hirsuta | reverse complement strand
TTCTTTCTGGGGTTTCTTCCTTTCCTTTCATTTGGGGGTTGTTTCTTTGTCTTCCCATTGTTTGTGAGACTCTTCTTGCTAGCCTCTGTTTCTTAAATTAATCTGTCGAGTTCTCTGGAGTATCAAAGTTAATTTTGTTTCACTGTCTCTATTTTTTGGACTGACCCCTGTCTGGGGCTGACTCTGGTCCTCTCACAGCCTCAGGTTTTAATGTCTCACCGTATGAATGTTCAAATTCCCCTGTAATCTTGGGCATCAATCAACATATGTGTTGGAATATTGCTGGGTTTTCGCCCCGTTCCTCAGAAAATCAACCAGTGGGTAGGAGGATGTAAACTCTGTTCCTCCTATCTCGCCGCCATCTTCTGACCCCTGTAATGAGTGTGTTCTTTTAACAAGGGCTGGACACCCAAGGAACTCCACTTCTTTGGTCTAGGCCAGTGCCTGCTTCAATAAAGCTTGGTGTGTATATTCAGATAGACGTATGACAAAATGAATACACACACACACACACACACACACATATATACCTATATATGAAGTCTGTCCAGAAGGTATCCAGCCATATACTATGAAAAATAGAGACATTTACTAAAGAAGAGACAAGATATGACAAACATTGCACATTAGATAATGATACCTCAGTCCCCTTCAAAGTAGGCACCTTGGGACCGCACACAGTTCTCCCAATCGCCATCATCTGCCCTGTCGTGTTTTCCTGAATCTCATCAATGGTCTGAAACCTCTTCACTTTCAAAGGTGATTTTAGTTTTGGGAAAAGCCAGACATCACAGAGTGCCCAATCTTGGCTGTAGGGGGACTGAGTCACCTGAGTGATTTGATGTTTCACAAAAAAACTCTGAACAAGATGTGATGCATGAGTGGCACATTGTCGTGATGAAGCTGCCCATCACCAGTTGCCCAGAGCTATACCCATCTGAATCATCCAAACAGTTTCCGTGGAGAAATGTTTAAGATTAACACAAAATTTGATGCAGATTCATTGCTCTACTCACTCAGTCATTTTGAATGTGGTGGCCACACAGGACACATGCTCCCTCAATGGCATCTACCAACCCCCATTGACTAGTACAGTGAAGTCATCACTGTTTACTCGTGTGCATTCCAGTCCACTCTCCTTGGCTACCAGGTTACATCAAGGTTGCACAAACTATTCTCGTTATATTAACCATGGCCGCACTTTTCCCAGGCAGACCTAATATACATGTGTGTGTATACATATATAAATATATGTTATATATATTATACATATATAAGTTATATATATGTAAGTTATTGGGAAGTTTCTCTTTGCTATAGGCAAATTCACATTCATGAGAAAGAACCAAATATTTATTTCTGGGACAAAAGGAATATCATCTATTAGTTCTCTCCTTTAGTCAAATTGAAATTAATCTCCAAACTAATGAAAAAATCTTGTGAAGTTTCTCGCCTCTATTGAAAAGGTGAGAGAACTTGAAAGTGACTTGTTATTCTTTAATGAATGCATAGGCACTGTGCTAGATGCTGTGGGTTCAAAAATAAATAGGTCCCCCAAAGCCCTAGGCTTCCTGGGGCAACTGTTATTCCTACATTATCAAACTCAGGACATTTCTCCAAAGCCTGCATCGGACTTCCTTTCCAAATACACTTTCTTTTTGTTTTATTTTGTTTTGTTTTGTTTTCAATTTCTGTCCTTGTCCTTCTATGCTCATTTCTACTTGATCGGGAGTCAGAAAAGTCTTCATTTTTAGGAGGGACTTTCAGCTGAATTGCAATGAGTGGATATTACTAGGCAAATAGGGAATGATTTAGCAGGTCATAGCAGATTTAGGTTGAGAAACCCCAGTAAACACACAAAGGTGTCATATAGTCTGATTAATTTGGGGAATTTTAAGCAGTTCAGTATGACTGAAGAAGATTCAAGGAGTGATATTATAAGGAGGAAAGTGTGGAGGAAAAAAGCAGGGGATAAATTATTATTTTATGATAGGAAACTATTTGGACTTTATAAGAAATTAAATCTGGAGAATCAACCGTGATCTTAAATCAATAAATTTGGTCTTTCCCATGTATTTCAGGAAGGAAAAGAAAACCAAAATTAAATGCAAGCATGACTGTGTCATCTTGTAGCACTTTTGATCACAGAGCCTAATCACCCCTTCTGCAGTCCTGACCCGGTACCAGACAGCTTCTACCTGAACGTGTGCTGTGGTAGGGAACTCACTATTTTCCTAAACAACCCAGTTCACTGCCAGCCAACTCCGGGTGACAGATTATTCTTCATTTGGTTGAGGCAGAATCATAGTCTGCGAAAGTTTTCCTAACTCTCTCTAGTTCTGTCTCTCAAGCAAAACAGAATAAACATTGCCTTTCCACATGACAATTTCTCTTAGAATGCTTATGCCCTTTGAAGCATGCTGTGGAAAAAATTCCTGCATTGGTCTAGAGATTGGTCTGAGTAATCTCTATAATTCCATTTTTCTATAAAGCAAGTGTCATAATAGAAACCTGCACATACAATAATGAAAATAACAACTGTTCTTTCTTGATTAATTGGCGGTTGCACAATGCTTAGTGTTTATCTTTACAACACCCTCGTAAAGTTGCTATTATTTTTTAAAGGTTTTATTTATTTATTTTTAGAGAGAGGGTAAGGGAGAAAGACAGGTGGAGAAATACCAATGTGTGGTTGTCTCTTGCACACCCCCTACTGGGGAGCTGGCCCACAACCTAGGCATGTGCCCTGACTGGGAATCAAACCAGCAACTTTTGGTTTGCAGGCCCATGCTCAATCCACTGAGCTATATGCCAGCTAGGGCAAAAGCTGCTTTTATTATTCTACTCATGTAGATTAGGAATCCGAGGTGAGTATAATGGTCTTATGTGTGTAGCTAATACATGATGGAGCTAAAATTTAGGTGTAGTTCTATACTCCTATTTCTAAAAGAAAAAGGAGGATATCTTAAAAAATAGAAATACACGTAACATAAAACTCAAAGTCACTTACTTTAGTACTGTATCTTGGGTTTAACCTTTGGTAGGTTAATTAACCTTACTATCCTCATTTTAAAGAAATTTAAGGAGCACATTATGCACATTGATTTGGAAAACATTGTGAATTCCCAGACCATTCTTATTTTGCCATTTTGTTTTAAAATCCAAACCACATAGATTCCACAGATTTTAGCAAGGCACATATTTTTTTCAGAGATAGTATTAAACGCCTACATTTCTTTAACATCCAGGGAAAATTTCAAAGTTTTTTACAGTAATTACTTGAATATTGTCAGACAAGTCTTAAACATTTAATCTATATTATTTTAACTTTTAATTAAAACAGCACAATGGCTACCCAAAAGAGAAACTATGAATTAGAAAAGAATAAAGCAAGATAGCATTCTGGAAGGTCTTACACATTCTGGGATTTGGTCTGTAATAAAATTTTGCAGCTACAATTTTTTAACTCTCATTTCATTTGCCAAGAGTTACTTACCTTAGAGCTCTTACATAATTATTGTAACCAATGACATGTTTATTATTTTGTTACCAAAACACCCATTGATTTTAGAATCTGATAGTGCCTAGTACTTTCTGTGTTACTGGTTCTCTTCGTTGCTCCAGGAGCTTTGTTATACGTGGCTGTTCCCAATATTTGTATAAAAAGTATGAGGTTTGTTATGCCGATAAGAAATGTATGGAAGTTTTGAAAATATTTTCCTATGAGTCATAAGGCATTTAAATCACAACTGTTTAAGAAGTATTTTAATTTTGAGGATAAAATTATTACTATGATATCAAAGGGTCTCTGAAAGATGATTTTAGTAAAATAGTGAAAGAATTTTATCCTTAAGAAGTATCCAAGAGTGTGGTTTATAAAATCAGGTAGATGGAGCTACCGTTTGGGAGCTCTCAGGTCATAACCCCCCTGCTCCTCAGAATCCTCATTATAAAATAGGGAGGGAATATGTTCCTTACAGATAGGAGAAACTGATGGTATGGGACATTCACACAAGCTGTAGAGCAGTTAATATTGCCTGTGATTGTGATGTGATCACATCAACAAACTGGGATACTTCTGAGAATAAGGGGAATGCTAAAATAACTTAAAGTATAAAATTTCTAAAATATTAATTTATAAACCAAATTTATATAAGTGGACCTATTCAAAAATATTTTTTAAATTAAAGTTGCTTCTAAAATATATCTTCAAACCGAAGAGAACCAGTAACACAGAAAGTACTAGGCACTATCAGATTCTAAAATCAATGGGTGTTTTGGTAACAAAATAATAAACATGTCATTGGTTACAATAATTATGTAACATTTGAAAATTTATGTAAACAAAAAGTTATTCTTGATGAACATTAATATACTTTAATTAGTTCTTTAATTTTCTGTGTCTCTAATAGTATACTGTTTATATTTTTCTGAAAAAAGCTTTTGGCAATATGATTTTTTTAATAAAATTGCCTCATCCTTCTGCAAAGTTACTTTATATTTATACTTAATACACTTGTTGATCATTTTAATTAATTTTTTGCTTTTTCCTTATTTTTAGTTGAAAAAGCATTCACTAGAGATAACAAAATTCTCAGTAACTGCAGAGCAAATTCTGCTAAATGAAGGAGAGTCTTGATTCTAATTTTTATATTGAAATGTGAAATATTTCAGCACAATTTTTAAAATAGTTTAGTCTCTTTTACCTCTTTTCATTGTTTTTTTCTTTTATATTTTTTAACAAAACAAAACTGTGAAATAAATTAACTATATTTATAATTCTATTGAATCCCAAAATTAGATGTTGCTAAATCACAGTCAAGTTAATTTTACTCAACTTCACTACAGAAGATAAATGTATTCAATATAAAATAGATGTTCCAAAATCTTCCTACAGGTCCAAATATTATAGTAGAAAATTATAAAATTTCAAGATTATATTTTATATATTATTTGAGCTAATTACTCCCTAATTTTATGAGAATAGATTTTAATGTTGCTCTATTTATGAGCTTTCAAAAGTTCAATAATTCCAGTTACTGGAAGCTTCAAACACTGAAGATTTTTGGTGCTCTAGTCATGAGTGCTTTTATTAAATGTTTCAAACTAGTTTTCAATTATAACATGGAACATGCTTTACAAAACTCTTCCTACAGCATGGTAAGATAGTTGTGTTATTTACAGAATAGCTCTTCAAAGGGTCAATGTTTTTTCTATTCTAATATTCTATGGGTGACAGGAGAGAACGTGGTTACTTCTGTGCGGTGGACTTTTTTTTCAACATCTGCTTTGTACAAAAATTAGGTAGTTTTATCCTTATAATGGTGGATTGTATCTTTAGAGCCTCATATTCTTTTTTCATTAATAGAGTATAGCAAATTGTGCAGACACAATTATAATTATGCATGCACTATAACCAGTTCCAAGTAAATTGCTGCATTAAGGATTTCTTAATGTGGTAAAAACATTGTTTTACCATGACAATCTGATTCACCAAAATATTTATTTGTGTTATTATTGCAAAATTAATTTATCTTTAGTGTTGACCTTTTAAACTGAATCAGAACATCCACAATAATTAGAGATGTTTTACCTTTAAGAGAATGAATGGACAAAAAGTTTTTTCATAAATTAGATAAAAATCAATTAACATTTAATTAACTTTCTATCCTAAGTATCTGATGATACTGATGCAAAACAGCATAATTTAATTGTGAAGTTGTTCTTTGCTAAGATAACCAACATATTAAAAGCTCACACTTTACTTTTTTGCACATCCACAGAATAACTTGAAATTGAAATAAGCAACATTGATTTGGAAAAACAGTCATTTTGTACTGAACAGAGAAGGGGGTTCATTGGCCTGCCACCACAAAAGCCTAACTCGTGAAGCAAAAGCTGGTATAAAAGGAAAGAGGTTGTATTCAAGTGCTATGCAATCTGGGAGAACGGCAGACTCCCCACTCAAAGCCCATCTCTTTAGCAAAACCATGGAAAGCCAGTGTCCAGAGTTCCTACTCCAGTTTTAAAGAACAATTCTTTGCAGCCTGCAGACAACTGCTAAGTGGTTATATTCTGCATCCAGGTAGCTCAGCTTGCTCCCAACTACTGTCAGGCCCCCTCCTGGAGCCTGCGAGCAGAGCCTGTGATGTTACGAACCTCGCAGCTGCCACAAGGTCATGTGCACCTGAGAGAGAACACGAATATACCACCAAATGCATTACCAGGTTGGCAAGAGAGTGGGAGGCTCCTTCCTGGAGGCCAGAGGCCACGTGGCCTTACCAGCCATATGACCTATAGAGAGAAGAGGTCAATCCACTGTCCCAGTGCAGGTCAGGAGCCAGCGAGCCAGTGAGCTAGAGAGAGGGAGCCTTTTCTGTTTCCCTGTGTTTATATTAGCTTGAGTGTAGAACAGACCAGGTACTTTCTCAAAATGATCAGTCAACTTCCCAAACATTTGCACACTGTGGGTGGCTTCACCTCTCCTCCAATCCCTTCTCTCCCCAAACTAGACTGACAGGCCCTTTTGGCCCAGCACCTCCCCTGCTGCCATTTTGACTGCTGTGGCGCACGTGCCTGCCTTCCTCTGGTCCTGCCCCCAGTCTGGTACTACAGGGGTGGGGGAGAAGGGCCTTTCCTGCACTCAGTGTAGGAGCCTTCCCCAAGCCGCCGTCTTGGCCAGCGGTGACACTCCTGAGCCTCCCGCCATCCACCCGCCGGTAACAATTTTATATAAAAACTCATACTTCTTCAACTGCCATGTAAACATACTTTCTGCAGCCACATGTGTCCAGTTGTCAACTTTGGGCACAGTTTTTTGAAAGTATCTACTAAGCCTTGAAGTAGGTGCTGATGCTTCTTAAACAGATTAATGTTTTCTGACTTTCAAGTGGTCAGTAATATTGCTGCAGTCCCCATGGGGATTTATAGTGGAAAGCAAATGTCTCAGCACATTTTACACCATTACATGATCATCAGTTTTCATGAGAAATGGAGTTCACTAGCTACATTTTGACTGAGTCAATATTTTTTAAAAGTAACTCCTTACTACTAAAAGGGTTTGTTATGAATAAAAAGCATCTCCAAACTATAAAATTAACAGCTGGAGATTTATGCGCAACACATGACAGTAGTGAGACCATTTAGGCCATTTTATTTAAGCTCTACGGTAGGACTGCTCTGCCTCCATATCCCACACACATTTGACAGACACCTAGTCTCTAATTATCCATGTTTCCTCCAGACCTTGCAGTTGGTGGCCAATTAGCTTTATGCATTTTGGAGACCATAGCACTGACCATGGCATAACCGGCTGGTGAGCCAAGGAGGTAGCAGGGATAACAGTGACAAGTACTTCTCTTACCACCGTTGAGACTTGATGGAGTTTGCTGTCCGTAAGTTTCTTGTCCCAGTGCACTCAATTTTATTAGCAATCTAATTGCATGCACTCTTTGAAAGGGTTATAAATTACATGACATCTAAAAGTCAGGGGAAGAGGGTCAAATTATTACTGTTTATATTTAAAATTTAAGCACACATTAAGATAAAAATTCTATGTCACACACTTCCAAACCTATCTTTGCATGCTATAAAACAATTAACGATAATGCTTATGCTGTCTTTTGCATTTCCATATGAATTTTAGATTCAGCTCATACACACACACTCAAACACACACACAAACCCACTGAGGTTTTGATTGAGATGATGAATTTACACACCAACGTGAGGGCAATGGACGTCTTCAGAATATTGAGTCTTTTGACCCATGAGAAAGATGAATTTCTGTATTCATTTAAAGTGTTAATTTTTTTCTCCAATGTTTTGTAGTTTTCTTTATACAGGTCTTCTTGCACATCTATAAATCTATAGTGGTGTCCCCTTTGTAATTTCTAATAGTGGTATTTTGTGTCTCTTATCTTTTTATATAATTCATCTGCCCAGAAGCTTATCAATTTTATTGATCTTCTCAAAGAAGCAGTTTTGGTTTAATTAAGTTTTATTATTATCTTTTTGTTTTCTGTTTCATTAATATATACTCTTAATACACTGACTGACAGACAGTCTTTATTATTTCCTTTCTTCTGTTTACTCTGATTTTATTGGCTCTTTTACTTTTTCTTTAAGTTTCTTAAAGTAGGTGCTAAGTTCACTGATATAAAACCTTTCCTCTTATGCATTTGATACTATGCATTTCCCCTTATTTACTACTCTAGTAAGATCACACACACTTTGATATGTTTCAGGTTTTTTACATTGCTGTTTTATCCTCTTCTCAAGAAAACATTACCAAACATCCATGTATTACAACCTTGTTCTTTAACTCTGAGTGTACATGCTTGTGTGTGTACTTTATTCAGCTGGTCAAGAAGATCTGGAATGAGAACTAATACCATGTTAAAGTAAGAACAAAGTGTTTTGCCTGTAGTCTGACTTGAGCTTCCAGGAGGGAGATGCTGTGGTCTTTTTATAACCTCTATATTGGCAGAAATGATTGATAGGGATACCCTCCAATCACAGGTTTCCTATTGCATTTGAGGAGGGTTAATTATCAGATACTTCTCTAACTCTAAATAGCAGCATTAAGTAGCCACAGGCACAACTCCCAACATGACAAAGTTTTATAAGTATTATATTCTATATATGCTAATATGTAAAATGTATTTCTTCAAAAAGTACAAATTTTAGTGGGATTGATTTTTTAAAAAAAATTTATTTATTTACTTTTAGAGAGAGCTGAAGGGAGGCAGAAACAGAGGGAGAGAAATAGCAATGCGTGGTTGCCTCTCAGGTGACCCCCACTGGGGACCTGGCCGGCAACCCAGGCATGTGCCCTGACTGGGAATAGAACTGGCAACCCTTTGGTTCGCAGGCCAGCACTCAATCCACTGAGCCACACCAGCCAGGACTTAGTGGGACTGATTTGAATAAATTTACTTTTTCTCAAAATAAAGAAAAGTCATACAAAGTACAAGATAAAACTTTCAAGATATAAAGAGGATAATTTGATCAAATTTATCCAACAGCAACATGTTCAGATCAGATAATGCAACATGTGGATAACTGTGTTTGATTTATTTTAGTAGCTTACTTACTCTTGTTTATTTACTTTGTAGGAAGGGAAATGGGTGTTTTAAATCCCAACAACTTCTATTAAATTAAGACACAAATCGATTCGTACCATCATGACATAGCTATAAACTCAAACTCACATTTATCTACTTTTCTTGGAAAATTAACATGTTCAAGTGTAAATTTTTTTTTACAGAAAATGCGAGCCAGTTTCTATCAATTTTTGAGGGAAAAATGGCAAAATTCTGTAGGCAAACATGAGTGTATTAATAGGAAGTGGGGCGCCACTTGCAGAGGGTATTAAATCAATCATTTAACTCTCTTGTCCTCTGATGACCCCAGAGCAGTGACCTTGAAATGAAAGTAAACTTGAAATCCTTTAGCTTTCTCTGGTTGATCTAATGTGTTTTGGGCCTGGGACTTCCCTTAGTTCTGCCAATAGACATGCTGAGCTGTTCTAGGAAATTAACTTTCATATCATCCTTGTCCTGGCCTTGCACATTGTAAGATCAGGTTGCAAAAGGACATGGTTCAGTGAAAACTTAAAATTAATTTATTAGATGCCCATTCGAGCCACAAAAGTTGAGAGGCCAAGGAGAACTATCTCTGAGGCAGCTCCACAAATTCTGAATAAGGGAAGATGTTGTAGGTCATAAAAGTGAAGTCCCTCAGGACAACTTTTCATTCACTGGCTGGTCTGAAAATAATTAGCCTCAAGCACTCTGCTCACAAGAGCCATAAAAATGTTCATTCTGCAGTGTGCTTACTGTATTCTTCGTTAACTTCCAGGCATCTCAGCACTTTTAATTAGAGGATCTTGACACCGGTGTATTAAGTTGAAAAACAAGTTCAGAAAGACTTTCCTGCATAGAGTGGGGATGTTGAATTCATTTTAAAATAAATTCTACTCTCTAAAAATTTTTAGCAATCCAGGTGGGGGGCAGGATCAAGTGGGTTCAACAATATGGAGACTGGCTTGTGAGGGGGAGGAGGTGGGGAAAGGGTAAAAGAGCAGGAACAACTGTAACAGCATAAACAATAAAAATTGAATGACAATAATTAGTAATAATGTTGTTAAGAACTTAAGTTGCTGTGGCTTTATGAAACAACTGGCTCCTACAAGCCAATTGTTAAAATTAAAATGCCAGCAGTGTCTATAGACTGTAACTATGCGAATCACTGCTTCAAATCTGTGTGGACCACGCTGTTCAAGGGCGTGTACTATGTGGTCAAGAAGTACCAACCCTCTCTGATGCTGGAAGGAAGAGCTGATTGCATTGTATAATTTCTTTCTTCATGTAACACACTTTTTTTGTAATTAAAAAAAGTGTCTCATAATTTTACAAAATTCAAAAAATCCTAATGATATAAAGAGGAACAAAAAGCTCCTTATGACTCCTACAAGCTAGGCAAGGAAAAATCACTGAAAACACATTTTGGTGTATTCATCTGTTTAATGACCAAAAAAATATGTATCAGTGTATTTTTTTTAAAGAAAGTAGGGTGAACTGTATTTAACTCTAACTTATATGTGCTGAGGAAATGAACCAAGGGCATTTTCTCAGGCTTTACCTAATATCAAAAGCTCAGAAAAATTTCAGAAAGTCTTCCCAAAGTTTTACAGAAAGTTTCACCTGACCTGAAACATAATGAGACAATATATCTGGTAACTCTTGGTTATTTACGCAAACGATAACAAAAACAAAGTAATCTAATGGAAAGCTATCCTTCTTTAGTGTGAAAGTAGTTTTGTTATATTTTATGTGTTTTTCTTTGGTAGGCCATCCTGTTCCTGAAAATTCCCTTTGGCACCCTTTTAAAATGGCTTCATTATCTTCATTTATAAGCTTTGGTTTGGTGCACATGCAATACAGTTCTAGCAGCAATCAATTTACTTTACATGCACTTATTTAACTAGGTTTCCCCCACTGTATAAGGAGCATCTCCTCACAGCAAAGGGAAAACATTTGTGTGACCATTTACATTTGTGTGGTTTGTCCCTAGTTCTAAGACACAGACAGCTGCAGGCACGGATGGCAAAGGACTCCTAACATTTGGGGAATGGAGGTAGGAATTTTAGTTTCAAAACAGCTTTTCCTGCTCAAAAAAAAAAAAAAAGATATCACTGAAACTATCATTTCATGCCTTAATCTGTGGTCCTATTGAATACAGTTCCCATAAGAGAGAGCGATGGCAGGTTAATAATGGGTTAACATCCATGTTGTTGAGGATAACAGGTTTCATTAATTAAATATACGCGTATTCTGTCTAGATACCTAGGTTCTCGTTATCCGTTCATCCTTTGAACTGATGGGACAAGTAACTTCTCTCGATTCCTTTTAGGGTAACAATATTGCTTAATCTCTTGTGCCAGACACCGCTAATTGCTTATTCATGTTCATCTTTTCCAAATTAACAGAGAGCTGACTTTGCTCAGACTGTCTGTCATTATGAGTAGTTACAATACATTTTCCAACTTTCTTGCATCTAGGGAAATTATTGGGCCCAGTTCTGCTGTGAATTTATTAGAAAGTTTGCTTCCCTTTTATGGATTCTATCCTCATCATATTTTTGTGCTGGAAGGGGAGCTGGAAAGTACAGGTAGAACAGCCTTTTTGTGACCATGAGGAGAAGAAAAAACTAGCATGCTGTGGATGGCAGAACAGAAGATAAAATAGCTTGGGGCGCTGATGGCACAGTGGGGCTGCCGTGCCCACCTGGGGTGGCCTGCTTATGGGCTTCTTATTATGTGACCAAAAAAACCCAAATAGAAAACCCTTTTATTTGCTTGAGACAAGGGGGGGACCCCCCCAAACTGGAATTATCTTCTGGCAAGCAGGCCCCTTGTAGTACAGGCTTCCCCCACTAGGTGAGTATTCTAGGAACCCATCTGTGTCCACTGTACTAGCTGGAGTTGCTGTGAGAGGCTGCGTTCGGACTCAGTGAATTTTTTTGAAGACTCAGTGCATTTGCCCATTTCATCACGGGTGATTTACAAGGGCAAAAATGGCACGACTCCCATGCCCCACCAACCCTATTCACCCGATTTCACCCCAGTGACTTTTTTTTTGTTTCCCTGGATTAAAAAAGTCCTCAAAGGGAAATGTTTTGCTGACATGGAAGAGGTGAAACAAAAAATCACAGACGCACTAAAAGGCATCAAAATCGATGAGTCCCAAAACTGTTTTGAGCGGTGGAAGAAACGTCTTGATAGGTATATTGCATCGAATGGAGGCTGCTTTGAAGGTGACTGAGGTTTAAACGCGAAAGAATAGATGCACAGTTATTTTAATAAGTAAATTCTGTTTTTGGGGGTCCCCCTCACAGATAGGTTTGTGAGACAGGCAGCAAAGGCATACTTTACTATAGGTGTCATTGTGAGAATCCAATAAAACTGTAGGCACGAACTACCCCTGAACATCACAAAAGCAGTTTGCATTGACTAGGAATCTAATTATTGTCTTTTTTTTTTTTGTTATTGCTGCTGTTTTGGTTAACTATAAGGTTCCCACACAGAATTTTAGATCATAAAAATTAATTTTGTTTAAAAGTTTTTACATGAGGAGGACATTTATTGATTTCATTATAGGTACTCTGAAATTGAAATTTTCACAGGCTCTTCTCTCGAGGAATAAAGCCTAATAAGGCTTGGATAAATACATTTTTATAATATAGTGCACCAAGGAATGCTTCCTGGAGGAGGCATTTGTGTTGGTAATAAGTGCTTGGGAGTAAGAGGTGAGGGAGAGGGAGAGCATTCTGGGAGCAGAAAGAGCAAATGAAAAAACAGAGCCACTCAGCTGAGGAATCAGATGTATCAATAGCTCAGAATTGGAGAAGCAGAGTGTAATGAGATGATGAGAAGGTATTGGCCTTATCAGAAAGGCCTTTGATGTTGTGTTTACAACTTGAGATTTCATCCTGAAGGCACTGGGGTAGCTCTGCAGAATTTTATACCAGGAAGTATGGTCATTGGCATTTCCGGTAGATCACTGCCAGAGGTGTGGACAATATTGTTTGATGAGGACAAAGCCAGATGCGAAAGCCCAAGTAGAATGCAAGAGTGATAGTGCAACTGAGAGATGCCCAGGACGGGGAGGGGGGGCATCACCAAGAAACAAAGGCGATGACAAGGAAAGATTTCTTTGCCAATTGTAAGTGTGTGAGAGCTTGGTAGAGGCTGGGAATGGGGCAGAAACAGATTGTAACAAACTCTCATACTATAAACCTCAGGCTTATATTCCGGACCATTAAAAGTCCTTATAAATGGCAACGAGAAATAGATAATATGCAAGAAAAGAAATGCCCCAAAAGTCCCAGGACATGAGATGATGTCTTAAGATACGATTTTAAAAGAAATCACTATCATTTTGTAGTTAGAAAATAACTCTCAAGCAACCACGATGTCCTTCAATAGGTAAACTGATCAGCAGATTGTGGTACATCCAGACAATGGAATATTATTCAGTATTGAAAAAAAAAATGAGCTGGCAAGCAATTAAAAGCCATGGAGAAACCTTAAATGCATATGGCTTTGTGAAAGAAGCCAGTCTCCAAAGGCCGTGTAATGTTTGTTTCCAACTATAGAACATTTTGGAAAAGGCACAACTATAGAAACAGTAAAAAGATCAGGGGTTGCCAGGGGTTAGGGGAGAGGGAGTGAGGTGAGCACATGGAACACAGGACATTTGGGGGCAGTAAACTTTTCTGTTTGATACTGTCACTGTGGATAAGTGACATTATGCATTTGTCAAAACTTATAGAACTGTGCAAGACAAAGAGTGAACCTTAACATAAATTATGGACTTCGGTTAATAATAATGTATCGTGACTGATTCACCAGTCATAACATATGTGCCGCATCAGTGCGAGGTGCTAATCATGGGAAACTGCGCGTGTGTGGTGTAGGGGATAAGAGGCACGTTGGAACTCGGTACTTTCTGTAAGCGTGAAAGTGCTCTAAAGAAAGTTAATTAGGAAAAAGACCTCTTCTCCAAATAAATGAATTCAGTCATATTAGCTCATAAAAATATTTTTATTCAAGACATGAAAGTCTGGTCACAGGATCCTTGGCACATAAACTATTCTTCAGTAGAAGATATCCCAAATTTATTGTTTCATTTTTTTCCTTAATAAGGAACAGAAACTCCCCTGAGCTTCATATTTGTAGTTTAATATCGTTCGTGAGATCAAGCACGATGTTCTGTAGAGAGTTGGACTGATACATCCCCATCTGACACTGGAAATTTCCTCCTGACTTGTGACCAGGCTGTGTGTAGTCCTGTCCTCTACACAACCTGTGTTCAAAACCCTGCAAGCCTTTGTTATCCCCATCATGTGCAGTGTGCACTGGCAGGTGTTAACATGGTATCCAGTGTCACTTGCCAGCCCAGGGGAAAAGGGACATTTCCTTTCCAAACAATACACACAGGTGTCGTGCGAACTACTGTATTGATTGCCTCTCCCTACAGCCTTCCACTGATTTTTTAAAGATTCCCAAGTGATTTCTGCAAAGTGTTTGCTCCAGTGATAGCCAAAACAGATCTGTTTCTAGAGTTATAGACAAGTATATGTGAAATACCCTGAAAATCAAACATGGGGTATCACATTGAAAATAATGACATTGTAAACCTGTTATCTTGAAATTGTTATTTAGAGTCAGATTCCTAGCCAAGATAATTTATTTTTATCCAAATATTTTTGGTCAAAACACAGTATTACCCAGCTAGATTAAGCATTTTATTTTCCAGACACAATTCTAAATGACTTAGTCATCCCTAAAATAAGATATACTCTTAAATGGAGAAAATGCTAAGACTAATCGATAGAACTTCAGATGGGGGTCCTATGGAGATTCTATATAAAGAATTCTAAAATACTTTGAATAATTGGAGGACTATTAAAATACATTATATTCTCTTTTATTTGAAGGAAATGACACTCATCTGCACTTGTTGGCTTGTTGAAAACCCTTTCTTTTCTGTATAATCTTCTCATAGTTAAAATGTTGTAAAAATCAAGAACTCCTAAGGGGAGAAAATAATGTTTTTTTCATCTGTTTTTTTTCACCTCATAAAAGGTGCTAGAGACAACAACAACATATTAAAAAGCAAAGCATGAATTTAAAAATTTAAAAACCTAACACATACTGGTGTTAATATGCCCACATTATTCAGGTATTTCTTAGTGCTTCCCAGGAACTGGGCTTAATTCTGAAGACCCACATTCAAATTCAATCAAACCTCCCTCATTTTTCCATTAATCTTAAAGTTACCAGATATAAAGCAGGATTGAAAGCTTCTCTCTATTTTTTTTCCAGTCGCTGTGACAATGCTTCATCTGTTTTGACGGTTTATGCCTGAGGGGAGATGAAGCCTCCACTGGCAACTGCACTCTTCTCCCTCTCCTCTTTCCAACCAATAATAGAGGCGCATAAGAAAGGTGTTTTAGCAAAGCACCAAGTCACATGTGCCTCAAAGGAGCTTAGCTTTAAATTCCATGTCTACTTGTTGCTGGTAGAGAATGGATGTGACTGTTGGCTAGGTCTCATGTTGCCCTCCCTTCCTTACTTCCCTCATCTGGTTGGTTGGTTCAGCTCTTAGGTATGGGTTTTCCCAAACTCTTCACAATGGGATTGGCAGATTTAGCAAATAAAAACACAGAACAACCAGTTAGATTTGAATTGAGATTCTTTAGTATAATTATGCCCCCAATATTGCACAGAACAGACACTAAAATCATTTATCTGCTCTTCAGATTTAACTGGACATCCTGGATTTATCCGGAACCCCTCCTCAGCTCAGCTAAGTTAGAAACCTTTGCCTGGTTCTATCACATTGAAAATGTTCATACATGTTGTGGGATCTTATGTAATCTGGGAAGGATCATACGTTGGCATATGGAAATGTAGTTTCTTTGGCCTTCAAGGGGCTGTAGTCTTTGAGCAGTTACTAAGACATGAGAGGTTATGTAGATGTTTAGTATGAATATGATAGTAAAGAATTAACACTAAGTCATCATTTATAGTATTGTTGTATGAAATTTATGTTCATTTATATATATATCAGTGTGCTTGGCTTGAGGGGGTGTGCATGTGTGAGAGAGAGAGGGAGAGAGAGATGTATTAGTGTAATGACATTAAACTCCAGGTATTTTGTTTTGTCTACATGCACACTTCATAGTCCAAGGAAACCATAAAGGACAGTACCTTCTCCCCTAGGAAGTCCTCTCGTCTTGGTTTTGTTTTGCTCTAACATGGCTGCCTTGTAAAAAAGAAAATCCCAAAGAGTACTTGCCTGCCTCAATCAATTACAAATGGCATCCATATTGTAAGCACTTAGAAGTTTAATCCAATCTCATAATTCACTTTAGTCTTTTTTTTAATGTTGTTTAGTTCAGCAGGCATTTTCTAGCATGCAATCAGTAAGCCAGAGGCGTTCACTGAAGACACGTGGGTCAGTGCCACCTCATAGACCGGCAGTCTCTTACTAGCCTTCAAGGGGCCCTCCTCTTCTGATGAGTCCTTTATAGATGAGTCATTTTGTCAGGCAGATCAGAAAGCACATGTCCTGTAGGCAGATGGATATGTTACCTGCTTTTCGGTAAACTGGTACTCCTTCGTCCACATGCTCACTGCTTGTTTGGTCCAGCATTCCCTGGCAGATTGTTTTGTTATTTGGATAACATCATGCAGATTGTTAATTGCGTGAGTTAGTTTTAGTGTTTTCCATTATGAAAAATTGTTTACCCCAATTTTGATTCAGCAGATTTTAAAAATATTTGATTCAACCAAGCTTTTCATTTCTAACTTGGTGGCAGGATTTCACCTCTTCTTTTATTCATAGGGTCTAGTTTTCCTGCCTCTCCATCCATGGGTGTTTCTCTGAAAGTTTAATGAATGATTTTTCCCTACATTTCCCATCCCCTGGAAGCCATGGGGGTCTTTTAGCATTAGCTAATGTTTTTATTTTGAAGAGCATGGAGTAGTTCTGCCTAATTTTGAAGTTTATATATAAATGTATATACTTTTTGTGTCTAGCGTCTTTTACTTAACATTATATTTATGAAGTTAATCCACATTACTGAATAAATTATAGTTTATTCACTCTAATTGCTGTATACTGTTACATTTTGTGACTATATCACAATTATTTAAATACATTTGACTGTTGACAGGATAGTAATGCTATGAAAATTATTTCTCATATCTTTTCTGAATATTACATCTCTTTTGGTACAACTGAAGAGTTTGTACCATCATTCTTTAATGAGCCTCTTAAACTGTCTAGCAATTCTACTGATTTTCCCTACTTAATGTTCCTCCCTCTATCCATTTCATATCTTATTCTCTCTTTCTCTCTTCAAATCTCTACCATCCCACCCACCTGTTCTTACTTCCAGCTGATGACATTATCTTTCATTGAAAATATAGCAGCAATCAGACAAATACTCCTTCATTTCTCCACCACTCTCTCCACCAATCTGCACATGTGTCTATAATCTTATCTTCTATCTTACTCCCTTCATAATGGATGAACTCTTTTACTTCTGTCTAAGGCCAATTCCTTCACTGTGCCATGGTTCCGTCTCACTTTTCTTACTCAAAGCTGTTGCTCCTGCTTATTTTTTGTATTTGCTATATCATCAGACTTCCTCTCCCAATAAGATCAGCAACTGAAATAGTGAGCAACCTTTAGACCTCATTGAGAGAGTTTTCTAGACTCACTGCCTTCACTTCCCCAACTTATTTTTTTCTTGAACCTACTCCACCTAGGTACTTGTCCATGCAGAAAACTAAAACTCATTTGTCAAGTTCATCGATGATTTTATCATGCTCAGAATTGGTGATCAATTATCAGCCTTCACCTCCCTTAACCTTTAAGATGTTTTTGATGTGATGAATCCATCCTGAAACTTCTTCACTTGGCTTCAGGCCCACACTTGCTCTCAATTTTTCCCTGACCCCTGTCTACCTCCGTTCAGTCTCGTTTATGGTATTACCCTAATTCTCCTGACCTATACATGCTGCTGTGCTCTTATTTACCTGCAATCCCTCATTAGATGAGCTCGCTCAGCTCAGTGTCTGGCTAGGAATTCAATTCAGTTCTCAAGATACCTCAAATTCTCTCTCCAATGCAAAATCTCTCCTGAACTTTTAAGTTTTTGTAATGGTGTCTCTACTCCCCCACACTTCAGCCTGTGAGATATAAAAGAATCTGTAACTTCCTTGCTCAAAATAATTCAATGGCTTCTCATCACACTTGAACTAAACTTCAAGGTCCTTGCCTTGTGTTAAAATGCCCTGCAAGGTCATAAAAAGCCCTGACACCACGATGGCTTTGTCCTCTGGCTCTCTGCCCTTGGCTCCTACACCTGCACTAATACTGGCTTTCTTCTGGTCTTGAACAGACAATGCAAGTTCCTATCCTAGGGCATTTGCTCCTCATGTTCGTTCAATGGAGAACACATAAATTGTTCTCCATTGAACGGGCACATAAATTGTGCTCCCCACTATTGGTGGGGTTTCCTGGAAGCAGGTGTGTAGGGTTAGTGTGGCCGTGAACTATTACTTTTAGGATTTTTGAAAAACATTGAAAGGATCTGCGCTAGTTTGCTATTACTTATGCTATTAGCTCTTTAGTTTTGTGTTT
Organism: Micronycteris hirsuta; assembly: GCA_004026765.1. NCBI lineage: Eukaryota > Metazoa > Chordata > Mammalia > Chiroptera > Phyllostomidae > Micronycteris > Micronycteris hirsuta. The sequence continues at coordinate 67,436 of PVJI01006440.1, read as the reverse complement.
TATTATTATTTTATAAAAAGAACAAATGTAACATGTGAAGTGAGAAATTTTAAACAATGATATGGAAACAAATACCTGTATACTCACTCATTTATTCAGCTTAAGAGCAAGAACACTTGACTGATATACAATTATTTGTGCCCATTGTATGCTTTATATAACCTTCTACATGCACGCATCTTGCAGAAAACTGCTGCCCTAAATGATTAATCACTCCCTCGGTTTTTTATTGTTTTACTACATAATTACATATCCCTAAATGTATTAAGCTTAGCCACTTGAAATATATAGAATTACAGTATTAAATAGTATTAGTATCTGTAATTTGTATTTTTCATGAAAATTGGTAGCAGAGGTGGACTGCTGGTGAGGAATAGTTTTCTTCTTAAATTTATACATTATGTTTCCTTTTATGACTTCCATTTTTCAAGGGCACTGGCTTTACCTCCTGCCCTCTGCGACACCTGTTAAAACCCAAGCTTTGAGACCCTAGGAATCACCACAAGCACCTGAACAAACATGGGATTCAAGGCTTACTTACCTCTCTGGATTCAAGTTCTCTAGTCATTTCTAGGGTCCAAAGGTTTTTCCTATTTCCTTCCATCCAGGCATCAATATAAAATATTTTTAATGTGCATTTGGTACATTATTTAAGCATTTTGTATTGTCTTGTCCACCTCTATGGGAGGTTAATCCATCTTCTTTCTTTAATTGCAATTCTACTCTGACACTGAGCTGTGTAAATTAGTCTTTATGAGCTTACACATTATGATAGATTTAAATGGGGGCCTTATTTTAGTTAAACAATGATTAGAGATAGAGGAGGTAGCTAAGGGATTCCATGGATTTGACAACTGGAGAGTTTACTGTGGCAAAGGCAAGTGTGCCTCTCTACTATAGTATCATAATAGTGAATACTCGCCAGCTGTTCACTATGTGCCAGGGACCTTTTAAGTATATTACTAGAGTTCATTCATTGAATCCTCATATAAACCTTATGGGGCAGGTATGAGTTTTACCACATTTTATAGATCATGATGCTGAGGCACAGAGAGCTTAAGTAACATGCCTAAGTTCACATGGTTAAGTGAAAGAGCTGAAAACTAAAAAATTGGAAGAGAAAAGGAGCTGGGACATGACTGCTCATAGAGATTATAAAGGAAGAGAGACAATAGAGGGGAAAAAAAAGAGATCCTGAAAATAGCAGCCCTTGGAAATTCCCAGTGGAGAAGTGAGATTACTGTCTCCTTAGCCAACTTGAATTAGCTATAGGTGTCCAATCACCTGTGTCCATTTTTTGGAACATAATAACTTCTTTCGCTGTTGGCAGGATCAGCCAAATCAGAAAAATAAGAACCAGGTGTCCTATCATGGATATTGGGTCACTTGGATCTGCAGGGTATAAATATAGCCAAGTCCTGTTAGAGACTTGGGTGGTGGGGAGAGGGGAATGGATGAATGCAAAACCGTAAGCTGAAGCCAATGCAGGCTTGTTAATCTGGGCAGGGGCCTGGAAGGTAATAAATTCTAAGTTGGCTTGTTTGACATGTGTACAAAAGAAAGAGAGTTGGTGGAGGTACATAGATCTAAATAAGAAAGAGGCACATACAGCCCTGGCTGGTGTAGCTCAGTGGATTGAGCGCGGGCTGGGAATCAAAGGGTCCCGGTTCGATTCCCAGTCAGGGCACATGCCTGGGTTGTGGGCCAGGTCCCCATGAGGGCCATGTGAGAGGCAACCATACATTGCTGTTTCTCTCCCTCTCTGTCTCCCTCCCTTCCCCTCTCTCTAAAAAATAAAATCTTTAAAAAAAAAAAAAAAAAAAAAAAAAAAAAAAAAAAAAAAAAAAAAAAAAAAAAAAAAAAAAAAGGGGAAAAAAAGAAAAAAAAAAAAAAAAAGGTGGGGGAGCATCAGATGTCTTACTGAGGAAATTTGCCAACATGCCAGAACCTTAGAAATGGTAGGACAGCAGGAGGTGGCAAACGAGAATGGGGTGAGTGGGCGTCAAGGCAGGGGAGGAATATAACGACTGGATGACCAAGAACGTAGCAAGTCTGTCTTGACATTAAACTGGATAAGTACTCCAGTAATGCTCTTATAATGTCCTGCTTTCCAACTAGAATTTTTTCAGTACATGGGGTAGCAGTTGACTTTAAAAAGAGGAGTTTAATGGCCACATCTGCCAGGTTTAAAAGGATCAAGGGACAAGGAGCCATGTGGACCATTAGTCAGCTTAATAATATGTCATTAGAACCAGTCTTGGCTCTCTGGCCTCTGTCACTGAAGTTAACAAATACATCATTAAAAGGGTCACCTTTCAGCCTGGAAATGACAGATTGTTACCTTCCTGTCCCACCTCCCTACTCTGTGTTCTCTCTCACTTATTTCTAAAAAATTTATTGTTGACAACAAGGATAAATATAAAATATTTTTCAATACTTTTTTGTTTGATTTTTGCCTCAACCTAGACTGTGGCTCAAGATCTTATTTAGAATGAGAGTGTTTGAAATCATAATTACTATTTTTATGCTGACAACAAAATCATAGGAATGCTACATTTAGAATAACTTAATGTGGGTAGTAACAAATTATATTACTATTTTATAGGCCAAATATTTGAGAAAACAAATACTGACCTAAATGAGTGTCTCTTATAATACAGACTATTCATGTTTACTATTTTAATGAAATAAGGGGGATAATGAAACTGAAAACTGTATATACAAATTAATGTAGTCCCCTCAAGAATGATTAATAAGGGGAAAAGCAAGTTCAAGTTAACAAAAGATTAAAGTAATTAGAAGCTAATAGGACGAAGTGAATCTCATTGTTGCCTACCTACCTCATTGAACTGAGTCTTTGCAAGTTCACTACCCCGTCTCCCTGTGTGTGCTGGTGTGTGTGCACCCATGTGGGTGTCCATGGCACACATACACAACAAAGTAAAATGATAGTAAATAAATAACGAAAGCAAAAAAAAAAAAAAAAAAAAAAAAAAAAAAAAAAAAAAAAAAAAAAAAAAAAAAAAAAAAAAAAAAAAAAAAAAAAAAAAAAAGACCTGGACGGGATATTAGAGATTATCTAATCCTCCTAGTGGCTCATTTTGAAGACAATGTGGCCCAGAGAAGTTAAATGACATGCTTAAAATAAGACAGTTTGGAAGTGGCAACATGAAGCAATTTTGATGGAAAAATCATAGAAAGTTTGAGGAAGAAATCAATGGAAATTAAAGTGATAAAGTGGTGGTTCATTAGGCTTCTCGAGGGCGAATGCTATTGTTAATAATCCTTTTCCTTTGTTCTTAGCATGAAGTCTATAGGTTTTAGCTTCACAATGATCCTTTTGCACCTTAAGAGGAGGAAAAAGGGGAGTGGGAGTTGGAGCGAGGGACAAAGTGAGAATGGCGAGATTGGGAGGTGGCTGATTTCGAGGTGAACTGAGGACCACAGATGGGACGAGATTGCTCTGATTCTTCCATGGACGCGTGGACTTCTGACGTGGATGTTTTTGTTAGTGTGTTGTTTTACAGGCAGATGTTCCAGAAACTTAATGCGAAGCAGCTAGTTTTTGTTATCCGACAGTTCTTTCTCATTTCAAAGGGCATTTACCATAGAAGACAGTCTCTCCAGCAAAACTGCTTGGTAAAAAAGCCTGTCTATAGAAAAAAAGCTACTTGTATCAAAAACATAACTCTGACAATTCCTTCTTTAATTTCTAATTACTTTTATAATCTCCAATTAGATTGCAGTCCAGGAATATATCAGACATACGCACACACTTTAATCATTATCTCTGTCATTTGCTCAAGCTTTGATATAAAAAACAAAAGATTTTTATTTTAATAAATAAAAAGACTTACTTTTCCTCATTTTCCTGCTAGCTCTTTTGAGCCAAATTTTTGGAAAACATCAAAAAGACAAACTAATTAAAAATGAGCAAAATAAAAATTAATGAAGTACAACTTGTGACTTGTTTAGAGGGCTAATTCCTCAGTTTCCCATAAGGAGAGTCAGCTACTGAATAGTTAACCTTAAGCACATCCATTGGGTCCATAAAGGGGGAAAATAGTTTAAGACAGTTATGGCAAAACCTCATAGACACTGCTAAAATGGCAATAGTTTAAAGAAAAGTCATTAAATTCATTGATCAATTTCACTGGCACTTAACCAACCAGTTTTCACAAACATAACCGGACACAGGGAATGCAGTTTCTGGACTAAGACAGAAGTTACTGGAAGAATAGCCTTTCAACAATTCATGGTTAACAGCAACATTGGGTAATACAACACTGGAAAATTCTCAAGGGAGAAAAAGAGAATCCAATGGTTTAAACTGCATAGAGATTTACAGGAAAGAGCTAAAAAAGTCTGAGAAGAAATATTTAGCTACAGGAGTATTGGGACATCAGAGGAGGGATGAGGGGACGAGAGACTTGCTTTTACACAAGATGGTCCCATGTCATCCTTTATAGTGAGGACACCCTGTCACAGCAAGGAGTGAGCAGCTCAGAGCAGCTTTTCCCTTCAGAGATGCGGCTTGGGTGGCATCTCTCTGGCCTCTGAATGCAGTAGGCTCTCAGCCTAAAAGGATCGCATTGCAAAATCCTGGAGGAAAAAAAAATCAAGGCTGAAGTATTTGTGCTTTCAAGCTGCAGATGATCATTTCTAATTAAATGTATTCTTCTACAATCCCTTTTTTCCTAAAAAGAAGCAACTAAAAACATACTTGGGTCTGTTTTCACACCATATTGTAGGTTAACTGAGAAACCTTGTTGATTCAGTTATTAAAATATTAATTAAGTCTCTACCATGTGCATGCAATTTCCTAGATAATGGGGGAGAAAGGTAAAAATCCTCTGATTTATGTCCTCAAGGAGCTTACTCTTTTTTAGCAAAGAAGATATGTATCCATATATATATACACACACACACACCAATTTAATTATTTATATAAAAGTAATTTTTAAAAAGTCAAAAATGATGGATAACATAAGAGTGACAGACACATGCTCTTATAGTTCATTCATTCAACCATTCAGCGGTATTTATCTCACACTGTTTAGGTGGCAGACACCTGGAAAGGTGCTGGGGACACAGCCAAGAAAATCTCTGCCTTTAGGGAGAACAAGTAGTGCTGAGGAAACACAGACAGCAAAGAAATACATATGGTGTGGTAGGTCGTGGTAAATGCTTGAGAATAAGACAAGGCCATGAGGAATGATGGGAGTGCAGGCTAGGGTGGTGTAGGTGGGATTTGCTCTTTTAAGGATGGTGGTTCAGGAGGGGAGAGGGACGGAGGGAAAGAGGGGAGACAGAGAGAGACTGAAAGAGAGTCAGAGACAGTGAGAACAGCGAGGACTGCACTCAGTGGAGGGAGCCTGCACTTACTGGGCACAGAGGTCATCAACCTGAGTCAAGTTGCACCGAGAGGCCAGGAAGTCCAGGTGGAGCCTGCAGTAAGCTGGAGTGACTGTGCTCCTGCCTAAGTGCTTTCAAACACCAACAGAATGCCTACCTACGCACACCCATCCATATCTACAAAATAAAACTGTAGGGTATAAATATAGGATAATTTGAATAGAAAATAGTGAATGGGCTCTGAAATAGACTGTGGATTCCCTCCTGTTCCCTCCCCCGACCTTGGGGACAGTACTGTTCCTGTTTCGTAGCACCAGAAAACGTTGATAGAGTGTTTATAAAGAGTACTTTATGGCTGGCCCGCTCTGCTCTGTTTCTTTGGGAAAATATGGAAATAGTTCACGTGTAGTCCTATGTTAGAGTGCCTGAGGGGGTACTTTCACTGTACAGAAACTGCTTTGAAGAACATAAAACATATGATAACAATTGTTAGGGCAGGCAAGAGCAAGTCCTGGGTAAGAAACAATGCCGTACTTTCAGCCCTTTGATGGTGAATCGCAGTAAAACTTCATGGAACACCCTTCCCCCATTTTTTTGTTTTTGGTGTCGTTTGGTGCCTTGCATCAGGGTCCTTTCTGTTCTTTTCTCTGACAAAAAAGCTTTCGTGGAGAGTTGTGTAGTCACTGCTGGCCCCAAGAGAAAAGCAGTTCAGGGAACTGATACTATTTTACCAAAGAATTAAGTTGTGTGGACTGGCCAGGAAGTGGCCTGGGGGAAGGTGCCAGGAGGTGACTCTGGGCCAGCTGTCTAGAACCACTCGGCAAACCCTTGCAGCAAAGGGCCAGAGCGAAAATATTTTAGGGTTTGCGGGCCACAGCGTTTTATTTCTAACTAGTGACTCTGCCATCGCAGCATAACAGCATTTAGAGACAAAGAATCAATCAACAGGTGTGGTTGCATTCCAAGAAAACTTTATCTGTGAACACAGGTGAGGGGCTGGATCTGGCCTGTGAACCAGAGTTTGCTGACCTCTGGTCTAGAGAGCCCCCTGCTGCTGTCCTTGTCCTGGCCGTCAGTGTTCTCTACAGCAGCTCCCTGTCCAGTGCCCCATTCATTCCCCAGGTAACCTCTGCCCATTCTGCTCTCTCGTGGTGCCAGAGGGGGTTTTCCAAACCTCACATTAGATCATGTCATTTATCTGCTTCATTTCTTTAGTTCCTACATCATATTTTCCATATCTGTCACTTGGCCAGGCCCACTGACTCAGTCTGGTTCATCCACTGTGTCCGGCTTAGCCGGGGCTCCGAGTCACACCACCTGTGGGAAACAGACTCTTACCAGAGTGTGGGGCATCAGGGCCCCACTTCCCACCACTGCATTTCAAATGTGACTTATGTGCTCTTCCTCCCTGTCAACACTGAGCCCTCTGGGGCAGATGAGGATGAAAACTCCTTCATGTCTGTCAGGAACTTCCTCAATGGGGTTTGGATCGAGCGAGGCACAGTCTTGCCTGCTATCTGTTTACTACCATACTATTTATTTTCACCCACAATTTCACTGAAATTTTGATGGTGCTTCTTAGAAATCCTTGACCTTGAACAGTTTTACTTCACTACCCTTTCTCACTGCAACATTTTCTAAACCCACTATCCCATCCTGCTCACACCCATGCAGGAAGCATGAATGTAAAAATAAAAATAAAAAACAAAAAACCCCCTGCATTTGATCAGTACCCTAGCTACATTCCTCCCACCAGTCTTGCTTTGTTAAGATCTCAGAAAGTCTTAAATTGTTCAAATAATGGCTTTGCCATATTCTAATTGTTTACTTAGATTAATACATTTAATTAATTCCCAGAAAAATATAAAAATACCATTATTATCTACCCATTTATTTTATTTGTTTTTTTATTTTTTAAAAGTCTAACATAATTTTATTAATTTTTGTTTTGAATTCCATCATTTTTATTTTTTATTTTTTATTGTTTAATTACAGTTACCCTCAGTTTTCCCCCATTACTCTCCCTGCCTTGCCTACCCCCCCGCATTAAATCCTTCCCCCATCCCCCATTGTTGTCTTTGTCCATGCATCCTTAATACATATTCCTTGACTTGACCCTTTCCCTTCTTCCCCACATTATACTCCCCTTGGTTACTGTCAGTTTGTTCTTTATTTCAATGTCTCATTATATTTTGCTCACTTGTTTGTTTTGTTGATTAGGTTCCACTTATAGGTGAGATCCTATGTTATTTGTCTTTCACTGCCTAGCTTATTTCGCTTAGCATTATGCTCTCCAGTTCCATCCATGCTGTTATGAAGGATAGGAGCTCCTTCTTTCTTTCTGCTGTGTAGTATTCCATTGTATAAATGTACCACAGGTTTTTTTCCCCCATAAATTACTTTACTGTTGTTCAATTACAGTTGTCTGCATTTTCTTCCCCATGTACCACAGTTTTTTGTTCCACTCATTTACTGATGGGCACCTAAGTTGCCTCCAGCACTTGTCTATTGTAAATTGCACTGCTATGAACTTTGGGGTGCATAGGTTCTTTTGAATTGGTGTTTCGGGATTTTTAGGGTATAATCTGAGCAGTGGAATTGCTGGGTCAAAAGGCAGTTCCAGTTTTAGTTTTCTGAGGAAATTCTATATTGTTTTTCACAGTGGCTGCATCAGTCAGCATTCCCACCAACATTGTACTAGGGTTCCCTTTTCTCCACAACCTCATCAGCACTTATTGTTTGTTGATTTATTTATGATGGCCATTTTGACCAGTATGAAGTGGTATCTCATTGTGGTTTTAATTTGCATCTCTCTGGTGGCTAATGATGCTGAGCATCCTTTTATATGTCTCTGGGCCCTCTGTATGTCCTCCCTGGAGAAGTGTCTGTTCAGGTCCTTTGTCCATTTTTTGTCCATGTTTGTCTTCCTGGCATGGAGTTGTGTGAATTTTTTATATATTTTGGAGATCAAACCCTTGTCCAAGGTATCATGGAAAATATATTTTCCCACACAGTTGGTTCCCTTTTCATTTTGCTGATGTTTTCTTTAGTTCTGGAGAAGCTTTTTATTTTGATAAAGTCCCATTTGTTTATTCTTTCCTTTATATCCGTTGCTCTAGGGGACACATTGGTAAAAATATTGCTGCATGGAATATCTGAGATTTTCCCACCTATGCTCTCCTCTAGGACTTTTATGGCATCATGGCTTATATTTAAATCTTTTCTTTTAGATGAAGAAACTAAAAAAAGAAGAGCTGATTCACCTTATTTATGTTACACACTGAGGAACTGGAGGCTCTTCTCTTCACTATTTCGTGTTTTCATTTACTTGGCTATATTTCATAAACATGAAGCACTGAAGCACTTTGAAAACATCTCTGAATATATACATATTTTCACACAGTGTTGTCAAATGGATATATATTGTACATCTATAGCATAGCTGATAGTTGGCTTTTAAATGCACTTATAAATAGTAACAAGGGGTTTGAAAGAATTTTACAAATCCCAAAAATCAATAGGAATGTTAGTAAAAGTTTATTGTCTTTCAAAGATATTTGCTTTATGGAACAACACACAAACTCTACGCATATAATATATACAGTGCATATCACAAAACACAACAGTAAAACTTAATTATCAGACTATGACCAAAAAAAATACGTGATATGCATAATCATTTGTTCAACACAATTCCTTCATTACTCTGGAGTTTTAGCAGGAAACCTGGCTTTTATATGCATAGCCTTATTGATTTTCTGTCTACACCAGCATAGGTAAATAGGCAATTAATGATTGTGTTTTCCGATGTTGGTTTTTCTGTTGCTCATGAGATATTCTACAAAGACTCAGGTATCAGCTTCTCAACACTCCCCGCCCCCCCCCAAAGGATAAACTAAAAATAGAACCCTTGATGACATAATTTTACTTAAGTAATGATAGTGACTTACATTTAAAAACCCTTTCTATTACCCCAAAGCACCTACACTTCCATTGTTTTATTGGACCCTTGCAGTGGTGCTGTGATGATCACAGAGACAATTTTATTGTCCACCCTGATCTGTGGGGACAGACACTGAAAGAGGTTGGTAACTGGCATGGGCACAGTGATAAGGGGCTGATTGGATACTTGGACCCAAGTGCTGTGACTTTCAGTCTGTGAAAAGTTTCAGCTAGGACCTGGACTCTCTTTCCTTCTTGAAAAACAGCCTATCCAAACTCTTTAGAGCCTTATAAGTGTGTTTCCCAAAGGGGCTCCCATATTTGTTGCTCCCAAATGTGTTGCTGAATCTGCTTCACTCACCCCATCCCTCATTTCACACTCAGTTCACACCCTCAGTGGCCAGCACTTACCCATTTACTGTGTTTCCAGTGTTGAAGCCCTTTTGAATGGCCTGTTAAGCTTTCCTTATTTCTCAATCTTAGTTCTTCTCTGGAACATTAGTTCCAGACATAAATTTCTTAGTAATGATCCTTTTATCAGTCAGTTGTTGGGAATGATTCCCAGTGTGGTTGCCTTGTTTTCTTCGCTTAGAGGGAGCACAGACAGACACATTCTGACCCTGCAGGTAGGCATGGCTAAACATCAAGTCCATAAGGGGAAGTCAAAGGTATGGGGACATATCTTTTGGGAAATTGACCTTGCTGGAGGCAGTTGGTTTTTGTTGAAAGACTAAAGACTAGATGAGAACTAATAACCATCACATGCCCTCCTGGTCATACAATGTGGAACGTTGTACCTCATGGAAAATATTCCTGGAGTTATTCCAAGGTTATTGATTAATAATAAAAGACAGGTTATATGAACTGAAATATATTAAATACATATAACATCTCAAACTATAAGCCTAGAGTCTGGCAAATTAAAAATAGAAGCCCAGTTTTGACATTCACACAAGAACAAGTCAGTATATATGTTACATTTAGTGTATAAAGTAGTTTACTCTAGAAATAAATGCAGACACTATTTCTTAATATCATAAGTCACCCTCTTTTTTTTCTATTAGAAATATTTTATTTAGGGCATAAGAAGTGTACTGTGAATTATGTATCATATTGTTAATGTTTCCATCACTTTGAAATGTGGTCCTAGGAACGCATGTGAATGGCTTAAACGTGAAAACCAAATGCCACAGTGATGATATACAGCTGTGCCTACGTTGTACACATCTTTTATGACACGTTTCCCTTGCTTTGACTCTCTATGGCAGTAAACATCAAGGAATAACTCTTTATTATTTCAGCCGAACAGAGACTAAAAGCAGAGCAACTATTTTTTAAGAATGTCACCTATAATATGGTGCCAATACATTATAACGGAAATTACACATTACATGTTCAGGCATTCATTATACAAGGTTTACAGCAAGTGAAAAGAAAATAAATACAAGATATATAGTATTATATCTATTTAATTTATATCCATTTTTATTATGTGCATTGGTTATAAGAAATCATTCTTGCCTGACAACCATTACTTTTTCCTTTCAGATCCCAGAAAAGCTGAGGCATTTCTGGAATTGGACAGGAAAAAGTGATCCATTATAGTATAAATGGAATACCAAGAATGGCCTACACTTTGCCGAGACCAGGGGGATTTACTTGGGTTAGAATTATAACTGGACCTACTTCAAAATTTTCTTAATTGGAACAAAAAGTCAAACAGAAAAATAAGAAGCATAACAATTGCTTATATAGATAATAAATGTTTTAGAGGACATGAGAAGAAGGTTTCAGAGACCATTGTCTTAGCTTGTCCATTCTAGATAGAGAACAGTCCAGTAAAAAGAGCAAATAAAATAAAATGTTAACTAAGGTTCCTAAGGACAGGCCTGGAGCCTACAATGATCTTAGCAAGTAGAGACAGAGCTGCCTAACCAAGGGGTGAACTGAAAGGTCTGTCCTGTAGAAAGCTATTTTTAGTAACGGATTCTTGAGGAAATATCTTCACATAGAATGCTAACATGGGTTAATAGAGTTTTATTGTTGTTGGAAATACTGTTTTAGATTCTTTTGATCAATAACTAGTTATAAAGCCACATGTTTTATACATCTACTTAAATAGGTTAAGGCAGTAACAGTTGGGTTTGCATTCCTGGCCAGAGCATACTTCTGAAAAACAATATACCCAAGTAACGCGAACCACAGTTATTAAAACACACAGCTCTCCCTGGTGCCATGGCTCTGTCGTCAAGGTCGCAGGGAATGGATCCCGATGTGTGGTGTGTTCACCACCACAGAGAGGAGGCCTTGGGTACAGGCCAAAAACATTTCAGCCTGTATCCTAGGTGTCTGTAAGGAGAACATTGACCTTAATTAACTTTCAAACTCATATTAAAAATAAGACATCTGAGAAAACAGATTACTTATGCCAAGCTGGGAACTATTCGGATCATTTCTGATATTCGGGAGAGGATATGGGTTGTCGTTATCTCACCAGGGAAAGCACCACCGAATTGATAAAAGCCGAATAATGCTGACGTGTACTTATAAGAGTAGGCACTGCTTCACAGCACTCAGTAAGGGGTGCGCTTACTCAACCCGGGCACAAAGGTCCTTGCCATGCTTTTTTGAGGTGTCCAGCCTTACATTGTCCCTTGTCCTCCTCCACATCCCTGGAGCCCAATAAACAGAAATATATGCGCTATCTTTTTGATCAAGCTTTTAGTTCTGAGTAGGTTCCGCTGCTACAATGATTGACAGTACATTCCGGTATTGATTCTTTAGCTTTTGATCTATGTTTTTTCTCATTTTAGAATTCAGTATAAGGCCTTTGATCTAAGTGCTTAACATTCTTATCTCAGTCAAAACGTTGGTTTGCCACAGAAATCCTAGTTTAAGTGCTTCCTCCAGTGGCTTTGTGATTTCGGACAAACAGACAGCCTGTCCCCAAATGCCACTCGAGTAAGTTATTCAAGCTTGGGTACTTTCTTCATCGTAAGAATGGGAACCAGGCAAATGGGGTCCATAAAGTCCAGATGTCTTTTTAAATTTATACACAGGGTACTAAGCTAACCATGCTTTTCAAGAGTGAAACAACACCTAGAATTTCAAGTACCTGCAATGTAACTGGCATATAGAAAACTTTATCTTAATGAATATAATCACATTTATGAGAGAGTACTATTATCATCTCCATATTTTTAGCTGAGGAAACGGACTCTGAGGTGAGAAAGGTTAAATAACTCAAGTGAGATTGCCTATTAATATTAATAAATGTTGGAACCAAAAAAAATTGTCTGTTTTGTAGAGCATTATAATGTTTCACTTCAAAATTATCTGAACATTGACTGAATTTATACAAGTAAATGCACTATCAACACTTTATCCATAGTACACACACACACCCCTGTGTGTGTGCATACATACGGAGAGAGAGATACACTTATTACTACAAAATGCGGGTAATTGTAGTCCTCAGCCAAGAGAAGCTAAGACAGCGGAACTCTGGATTTGACATGCTCTTCTGCTCTGTGTCCCCATTCTCCAAGTTATCATAATTAGCCACGTAATTTTACGGCTTAGTGGCTTCATTAAAATAGACTCCAGAGCACGGCAGTCAGGAGTACAGCTCCAGGGCCTTATAGACCGGCAGTTCATGAGCTGTGTAATTTTGGGCAAGCGAGTTGACATCTTTGAATTTTATCATAGTTATTTCTAAGACGAAAAAACAACAGCTATTTCACAGACTTATAGTAAAATTTAAGTGAGATATTGCTCATAAACTCTTAGAATTTCTGACTTGCAGGAAGCACTCAATAAATGTGTATATTATTGTACTATTTGTTGTTTCTACTATTTATTTGTAGTAGTAGAGGAGGTGTTATTCTCTTTGTTAGCTGCTCAAAGATGATATCTCCTGGCCAGTGTTTAATCCATTTAAAGTCTGTTTCAGCTATTTCTGTTTCTGTTTGCTGGTTTTTCTCCAGTACCCAGATGCTCTGTAAACAACTTTCAAAAGTATTTGTTGCTGAGAAAATTCCTATGATTGCCCCCAAAACTTTTGCAATTGCAGAAAGTTTATAAATTATTTTGGCATAGGTTAAAGAATAACTTTTGGGCTGTGTGCTGTTCAGATATTTTATACTAGCACCCCCTTAAAAAAAAACCCAGGGGACTCTGCTTCTGGAAATGATGAAATGGGAAGTTCTAGACCAGATCTTCCACTGAGAACAAATAAAAAAGCTAGATTCGGTGTAAACAAGTTGTTAGAGCTACCCAGATAGCAAGTATGTGTCTGAATAATATCTAGAGGGGAAAAGATGCCCCAAGATTTAATATTTTATATAACTATTTCCCTTAAACTGACAATGGATGTTTAAACTTGAAGAAGTAAGGAAAACTTTCTGTAATTTCCCAGGAACAGGAATAAAAATCAAAGTTCAGGAAATGTTAACCAACAGCAGGTGGGGCCCCGCTGCCCGCTGCCACCCTCTAGGCAAAATTCTGGAGGCAAAGATTTGGTGACAAAGGAAAAGAGCCTTTACACAAAAATTCACATTTTGGAATAACAGCTTTCCACCTGCACTAGTCACTTAAGCCTATGAATTAAGGCTAAACTCTTTAACTCCTGAGTTCTCCTAGCATGCCCCCTGTGTTTTCTTAATTACAACATAAGATACAAAAGCTAAACAATTTCGAAAGAATAGCAGGCTTCTGCCTCAGAGTCCATTACCTCTAGAACACCCAAAGAAAAATAACTTTCTGCCAAGCCTAGACTTCACCTGGAGTTCCTTCTCACATGTAAAAAACTGTCCTTTGGTACTTATTCTCAGTACCTTTTTCCTCTCTTTCCCCCTACCACTCCCCTGTTGATACCCCTCCATGTCTTATATAAATCCCTCTAACCTTTTGTATAATAAAGGCTGGGTGACGATGAACTCCTTGAACTTGACCTTATCCGAGAAGTACTTTATCTGCCCTTTCATTCTAAATGAAAGTTTTGCTGGACAGAGTGACAGGGGGAGGTTAAGAATAGTATAAGAAATGTAGAAACCAAGGAACTTATGTGTATGACCCATGGACAAGAACTGAAGGAGGGGGGCGGGGAAGTGGGGGGGTTATGCTGGGCTGAGGGGAATAAAGAGGGGGGAGATGGGACAACTCTAATAGCTTAATCAATAAAATATATTAAAAAAAAACTGTCCTTTGGGAACCATAGATGAAGAGAGTTTAAGAGCTAGTTTCTGCCCTCCTTGTATTTTAAATCTTCTAGCGAATAATTCCTTGTGCTCTGGAGGCATCCAGCTTCTCAGCCAATTCAGTCCTAGGCTGCTTACTTGTTTACTATTGCCCCGGCAACCTCCTCCTCTGGGCTCTCCCTGAGCCTCCTCAGTTATCCGATCCGGTCTCTCGGTATCAGAATTCCTGCAGGGGAGGACACTGTTAAGGGTAATCCAGATAAAGATTATCTTTCAAAAGGATTGTTAGAAATTTTGAATTTTATCAGTCCCTGGATTGAGATGATTTTCCCTGATCTAGCTGTATATCAAAGATAAAAGTAAATTCTTCCTAGATGTAGAGAGTTTCAAATAATCTAACAATGTTTAGTCAGAACTTAGTCAAAAATAATCAGGCATACATTTGAAGATCAGACTCAATTTAAACTGGAAAGTTTTTAAAAAGGCTATAGAAATTGACTTATAGGAAGCTAGATAAGGGAGTACTTATATTTAAGATGTTACGTGATTAATATATTCAAGTAATTCTGAAAATAATATTGAGAATTAGAATATCATCACATAACTGGAAACTATCCAAATCAAATAATCATATTGAACACCTTAAACTTATACAAAATTGTATGTTAATTATATCTCAATAAAGGTGGGGAAAATCAAATAAAAAATCAAGAACTGAATAATATAATAACTGAAAGAAACAACTAGTGGATAGGATTAACATTATCTTAGACACTTCTGAGGTGGTAATTAGTGGACCAGCAGATGGGTTAGAAATATAAATGTTAAAACCATGACTAGAAAAAAAAAAGGAAAAATAAACAGGTACAAAAAAGAAAAATATGATATTTAAAATATAGTGGAAATGTCAGTATATGGTGAAAAAGTAAGAGTAGAGCTGAAGAAATATTGAAGAGATGATTACTAACAAAGTCCAAAAGAGCATGATTGTAAAACAGTAACAAAACTCCTTTCTACAATTATAGTGAAATTGCTGAAATAAAAGAAAACATCTCAAAAGCAGTTAGAGGGGGAAAAAGACATGATCTTCAAAGGAGCAACAATTTAGGCTGGCAGCTGACGTCACAACAGAAACAATGGAAGGCAGCAGGAAAAGAAAATGCTGTTTTGAAAGGATGGTAACATAACAGTAGCAAAAAAAAAAAAAAAATCAGATATCAAAAAATTATCCTTCCAAAACTGCAATGGAGGTTAGAATTAACCTTTTTTAGGCAGAGAAAGAGAGAATGAGAAAGACAGAGAGAGAGTTTATAAATGACAGACCTGCATTAAAGACGTCCTTCAGAAAGAACAAAAGTAGTCTCAGTTGGATACTTTAAGATTTATGAGATAATAAAGAGAAACTTAAACGATAAGTCTGTAAATAAATGTAAACAGATATGCATTTTATAAAACAATAATAAATTATTTGAAATGTAAAATATGAAGCACCAATTAGTTGACAACAAGTACATATAACTCAGGAGGATGGCTAATAGACTCAAAGGTCGAATACTCTAGAAAATGTCAATAGTGCTATTTCATGAGAGGTTAATAGCTCACAGATACAAGTGGTAGCCACGAGGGAAAATACTACATGACATGTGTAAGTAATGTGCTAATAAGAGGAAAAAGTAGTTTAACAAAATTACTTTTAAAAACAAGGAAGCAAAAATAAATAGACCAAAAAAACAATGCACGAGTTAAAAAGAAAGTGAATAATACCATGAAAAGTCTATATATCTATACTGGTAATTGCATTAAATATAAATGGGCTAAGGACTCCATTTAAGGAGTTCTTAATAAGGATTATTAGAGTTAATGGAAAAGAATATGTGTATGCTTCTTACAAGACACACCTTATATATAAAAACACAAAGGCGATGAAAGTAAAATGATAAATAGTAATACGTCATTAACAATAGAGAAAAAGGATTGATGAATTAAACTATAGTGACATTAGGGGCCTTTGTTCATCAAAGAACATCCTTAAGATATATAAACATAAATCACAAAATGAAGACTATGTCTAACATACATATAATTGACAAAGAGTTTTCATCTGCTATATAAACCTTACAATAAAAAAAGAAAATTTAAACCCAATGAAAAAAATAGTGAAAAATTAAATAGGCATTTCACACACAAAAATATCTGATTGGCTAAAAAACATGTATAGATGATTGACAGTGTTAATCATCAGAAAATTAAAACCATTATAGAATACGATGACATAAACAAGACTGGTGAAAATTAAAGACTCACATAATGCTGTTTAAAGTGTCAGTTGTTACAAACACTGAAAAACCTTGCTGTTATCTACTGAATTTGGAAAGATAAGTAGCTAGGTAGGTAGGTAAGTAAGTAGACAGGTAGATAGGAAGACAGATATCTTACTATATGGCATTTCCACCCTCAAGTATATGCCATACACACACATACACACATATATGCACATGCTTGTGAACCAAAAGATATATAGATGTGTCTTTTGGTTCAAAGATATATATAAATATACATTTTTATTTAGAACAGCATTAGCCAAAGTAATATAAACTACTAAATTCTTAATCAAATGTAGAATAAAACTAAATTGTAGGGTATTTATACATTGAAATAGTATAAGAAAAAAACGACAAAAGCCACAAACACATCAACATGAATCAATGTTGGAAAAGAAAATGTTGGAAAGAAGCCAGATAAAAAAGGCTGTATAATGTTAAGTCATTTATATAAAGATTACAAAATGTCAAAACTAACCCATGGTGTTAACAGTAAGAATTTACCTCTGAAAAACAGAGAATATATAGTAAAGGAAGAACGGATAAGGGGTCCTCTGGAGAATTTATAATAGTTTAGTTCTTGACCTAGTTGATGGCTACAAGGACTCGCTTCTTCAGATAATTTGTTCAGTTGTATAAACATAAATTTTGTCTTGCTATATTTTTGTTATACTTCTAAATAAGCTTATTTATTTTATTTTATTTTTTTTAAGATTTTTTATTTATTTATTTTTAGAGAGAGGGGAAGGGAGAGAGACAGAGAGGGAGAGAAACAGCAATGTATGGTTGCCTCTCACATGGCCCTCACTGGGGACCTGGCCCGCAACCCAGGCACGTGCCCTGATGGGGAATCGAACCGGGACCCTCTGGTTCCCAGCCCTTGCTCAATCCACTGAGCTACACCAGCCAGGGCTAAATAAGCTTATTTAAAAATAATAGACCAAAAAGAACACAAGAGACTTTTTTTAGAATGATTAACCCACAAAAAGAGTATACTTGATGTTTGCCCGAGCTCGCTCCTTCATCATTTTCCTCTTTTTCTTCTTCGTAGGAAGGAAATGAAGCTTATACTGTCATATAGTAGTTGCTAATTAATGGATCGAGGGTAGCCTTGGTTGCTTCATAATAAGCACGTTGTGTTTAGAATATGGAGTCTCTGAAAATGCGTTATGGATATGAACTTTGAACTTCAACTCAATTATGTATTTCCCTTTCAACTTTGAGCTCCTCTTCAGCAGCTCTAATATTTACCATCCTTAACCTTTAGCAAAATGTCTCACATATCCTAATATAGTCAAGAAATATTAAGAACTCATTCATTCATTTAACACATTTATTGAGAAACTTCTACATAGAGTGTACCATCCACTATTTTTGATGTTGAGATAAACGATCAGGGTGAAGGGCTACTGTTCACATGGATTGATTGCAGATAACTCTTCTTCCCTAAGTCCACTATGGGAAGCCATTTTTTTTTCGTGGTGTATCACTGAAATCCTGAATTTTGAAATAAAATTAAGAAATTCCCAAAAGATTTCCAGTAAACATGTCCTCTCCAAGGCCATCCTGTGATGGATGGCATTACCTAGCTGGTTTATGCAGCACCATTACCCTATTTACAGTAGGAGTGTTCTGGCTGAAGGCCTGCTGTGAAAAGAAAAAAATCTCTACAGCGAGTGGGAGTGTCTTCCAGGCCAAGATTATGAAGCATCATAGTCTTAACCTTGAACTCCTTATGGTTCCAGGAAGACAACATAGTATTTTGGTAATATAGGACTTCTCAAGTCACGTGTGGCGTGTGTGACAGAACACTTTCTTCCTGAGGTTTTTGTGAGGAGCAAGTTCACAGATGAAGTGTGTGCAGCATTATACCCAGTAGCGTGCTTGGCACAAAAGAGTTGCCAATGTAAGTAAAACCCTATCCTGAAAAGAGAAGAAAGTGAAAAAAAAAGAGCCTGTTTCTGGAGGAAAAGGTAACCATTTTAAAATGTGACTGGCTACACACTGGTAAATTCTTCTAGAAGATGGAGGAAGTTGTATGTCAATAGAATTCTAAGGGGATATGGGCCCAGGGGATATCGCAAATATCAAAGAAGAGAAAACAACCAAAAAGAATGGAGAAAGGTTAAACAAGCTGTTGGTAAATTAAGGTTAGGTTGCTAGCAAAAGAAGGAGCCAACAGACTGGGGAAACATGTGTTGACATGATAGGTGTGAAAAGCCAGGAAAGCAATAATGTTGGAAAAGACTTGGGGGACTGGTTGTCATCCTGTTAATTAGTTGCAGCACACATCTGTGTGATTTTACACCACACACAGGAGTTTTCCCACATGACAATGCTGTGAAAGCACCTGGCATGCCGCATTTACCACAGCCTTTTCCATCCCTTGACATTGAAGGAAAAGTGGAGTCATTAGACCAAAGATAGAGGGCTTTAGTAGGATGTTCGCTGATGAAAACATTAAGTAACAGGTGTGTAGAACTTGATGGGAGTGGCCAAGTGCAAATCAATACAAACTTGTTATAATATGATTCGTCATGACATAGTCAGAAAATCACCAGACCAGTCACGTTGTCCAATCCTGATTTCCAGAAGTAAATACTGGGGAGGAGACAGTTGGATTGTCACACAGAAATCAGTCCCATCCTATTTTATTAGGATCTGCTGGGTTTAATGATGTGAGCCTCTGCACCAGGATCCTACCAATCCCTTCCCCCACTTTCTTCCTGAACCAAGTCTGCTTTATCACAAACTACCACCCAAGGTGCTCACACTCCAACACACCAGACTACTGACTATTGTTTGAGCAGGTCCTGGAAATTCCTATTTCTCTGCCTTTATTCATCTTATTTCCTTCACCCAAGATGATCTCCTTCAATTTCCACTTCATGGTAATCATTCTCCAATTTACCTCTTCAGATCCACTCTCCATGATGCCCAGAGACTTTAGAGGTTAGCTACTTTGGGATGTTCACCTGAACTTTTGGCCCTCTGACTTCTTGTTGGGTTTGGCCGATGGGTGGTATTAGCAGAAGTCAGAGTGGGATGAAAAGGTATAGGTGTTTTTTTGTTTTGGGGCATTTTGGGGGAGACAGTATCTATGATCCTCTGTCCAAAGCCGCAATTCCCATTCTGTAATTCTTTCTTTGAATTAGTTATGACTCTCTCACCCAGACTTTACCAGCTTAAGAAAGGTAGTGACATTATATCCTTGTCTGTCCCAGGATGCAGTGCACCCCTCCTGTGTCTCCTTAACCTCAACCCTGCCTGCGCATTTGTACGAGTCTCTTCATTTGCTTTTCTTCAATCTCTCTTTTTGAGAGTGCCATCATTTCCTTCTCACACAGAAACTCTTTTTCTCAGTTCCTCTGCTGGGAACTGATACCCCCATCCATTGTTCTCCTGCTATAACTAAAACAGCTACTGCAACAGCTGTGGAGCTTCAATCCATGCACTCAGGCATGCAGGGAATAGAATAACTTTTTAATAACAACTTAGTTTTGATATTGATTTTTCAAATCCGACTCGGTGACAGGATATTAATCATCAACTTGTGATCATCTTATTCTTGAGGAAATGTCTGATTTAGAGGGAGTCTATGTAGCCCACTAAGGTGATATAAAACTTCATGCTTCAGTCATCAGTTTATTTGGGTGCCTATGTGTAATGGACATGGTGATGCCAGACCCAGGTCCCTTTTCAAAGAAGGGCAGAAATTCCCAGTTGCCAAGACAACTGTCAGAGAAAGCCTTCAGTTGATGCCACATTACCCAAGGTTCTGATTTTCCTGGGGCTGCGTACATTCAGTGACAATTCTCTGTGGCAATAGAAAGGCTCAGCCATTCTGGTTCAGTGCATGATATATTTGAAAGGTCTTGCTAGTCCTAGAGTCTATGGGGTTGGCTGATGCCTTTATTTGTTTTGTACTGAAACTCCACTTTTCTCTCTGTCCTTACCAGTTCTTCTACCTCCTCCCACAGGTGTTGATCCCAAGAAAACTACCTAACAAAATTCCTTACTCTACTTTTAAAGGGTCACAATCTGTACAAATATCTATGGTTCTACCTACTTCTCAATAACCAGTTGTAGCCAAAGTGTTTCTTCTACCTATCCCTTTCTACCTATCTCTCAGGTTTGCTTCCCTTCATTTATTTGTGCTCTCTCTGTTAGTTAGCAAATGCTGCATAATAAAGTTGCCACAATAAGCATTTGTTATAGCACATTATTTTATAGATCAGGAGTCTTGCACAACTTAGTTGATTCTGTGATTACAAATCTCACAAGGTTGCAATCAACATGTCAGCCAGGATTGCATCTCATTCAAGGCTCAGCTGTAGAAGAAGCTACTTCCAAGTTCATGTGGTTGGGATGACATCGATTTCCTTGTGGCTGTTGAACAGTTTTGTTGACCGTTACCTGGAGAGCATTCTCAGATTCTTACCACATAGGTCTTTCCAAAATGGCTTCTTGCTTCCTCAAAGGCAGCAAAGAAAATAGTCTTCTAGCAAAATGTGTTTTAATCTTAGGTTATCATGAAAGTGATGTTCTATCACCTTTGTTATATTCAATTGGTCAGAAGCAAGTCACAGTTCCTGCCCTCACTCAAAAAGAGAGGATTAGAGGGCATGAACAATAGGGGTTAGGGATCATAGGGCCTCCCTAAACTGTCTACCACATGCTGAAATCTGTGAGGTTATCTATGGCCTTGTCTATCCAGATGCCCCAAGCAGCTGTTCTCTTCCTGGGATCTTACTGTCTCTCTAGGAACCTGCCAGAGAGTAGAAGAGAAGAAATATCTCTCTTGGGTCAAGCAAACTCCTATCTCATTGATGTTCCCTCCATATCAGAAAAAAATGAAGGTACAAAGGGAGAAGTGGGGAGAACTGAGGCTCTAGCCATGCTGCTGAAGTGGTGGTGGTGGTGGTGGGCATGTGGAAACTCTTGACTAATTATAGATATCCACCCAGTGATATTCCCTTATGTTTTGGGAAAAGAGGGAGGATGAAGAGAGTTGGGGGAGGAGGGAGAAGGATAGAGGAAGCATTAGGTAATATAGGATGTGCATGGGCATTCTCCACCTCAGAGACACTTGGAGTATTAAGCAGTTTCATTTAGCATCAGCTGGCATTTAAACATGAACTCCAGCTGACAACTGAATCTTGAATTTTCAACATTACAATCTAAATTACTCAGCTTGCCACTAATTCTCATACCTGCAGGGAGAACAGAAAATTCTAAGGAGCTGTTTAAAGAAGAGAAATCTTGCACATGCTTAGGCTGAGAAGTTGCAGATTGACACACCATCCCATAAACCTAAAGTGGCATCTCCCCATGCCTTGGCCTATCAAACCTTAAAGACAATCTGTGCTCTGAACACAAGGTTGACGTTTTGCAGATTGTTTTGTTCAGTGGTATCTATTGTATTCCATTGGTCCTCGTTACCAGAGCTGACTGTAAGCATGGATGAGTTAGACCTTCACCTGCTGCCTTTCAGGGACCTGCCAGAGACTTTGAGCCCCCAGATGGCTTCTGCCGCTGCCCTGCTATGAGTCCACCTTTCACGCCCACAAACTCTCTCTAAGTAGTTTAAAATTATGACCTAACATTAATAGCATATCAACAGCACAGTCTAAAATCTGTACATGGTATAAAAAGAATTCCAGGTGTATCAACAACAAAATTAATCTAACCTAGCCCAATGAGTACACAGAAAGTATTCTGTGGTGTTCTTGGGTTGCATGATAATAAAGCATAAAAAACATAAACATCACCTATAAAATGATTGAATGAGAATAGGGAACTAAATGTATTTTGAACACTTTTTGTTCTGAAATCTGTATTGTGTACTTCACTTATGTCATTGCATTATATTTTCATAATCACCTTGCAAGGTATGTGTTGAAATCTCATTTTTATAGATGAAAAATTGGGTGCTTAGAGAGGTGAATAAATTGTCGATGTTGTAAAGCTGTCAGGGATTGACCCAGGATTTAAACCTAAATCTGTGTCCTATAATTCCTGTTTTTTGTTTTATTTTGTTTTGTTTTACCTGCCAGGTTGTCTCCTGAAATTAGGAGCATTTGCATAGTTTTCTGGGGACAACTGGGAGGAGTGAAAAATGCAGGAAACAGGAGAGGAAAGAAAGTTTGTGCTCCCAAACTTTCTCTTCTTCTGGCAGAAGAAATTTAGAGGAATTCCCCTTCCCAGTAGTTTTCTGTCCGGAATCTGAGGCACAGTATATTCCCCGTAAATAAACTCAATGAAACCCATCACCTCCTTCCCATATCTTCTCAAATAAGGATGGAAACCATTCAGCTGCAGGGTTCCAGCCCATTGCAAATAGGAACTGCCTGATAGTCATCTCATCGCAGATATAATCATTTCTCTTTATCGGGAAACACTTGCTAGAGAGTTAACAGAAAGGGCATAGGGCCGTGCAGGTAAAAAAAGGAACCATTAATCATTAGTAAAATCTTTCCCCACAATAGACTACTCCTGTCATTTATTCACAGGAAGAGTTATAATAAACAGGAAGGAAGAAAAAGGCCAACTGTGTGAGAATAAAAAGCCAAATCTGTAATAGAGAGATTTGTGGAAATTAGGTATAATTAACAATGGACTTTTATGGGAAGAAGAGTAAGATAATCCGATTCTGGCAGAAGTGATTACAGAGTGCAATACCTGAAACATGGAGGTATGTGGTCAATCAAAACTGTGATCATTCTTATTACCATCCCTGGACACTTTTTTATACTGGGTATGAGTTAGCCAGCCATACCAAGCTTGTTCTGCACTGATAAATTCTAGAGAAAACCTCTCATGTACACAATGCATCTAGAGGCACATGGCTTTTCCTCTGACTTAGACATCAAAGGAAACAGCTTATTTTCAAAAGTCCATTAATTTGAAATGCATATGCCTGCAACTATGGAAAAGAGAAAGCTTTAAAAGGTACTGCCTTATTCTCAATGGCACTTTCGCCCTCATTAGCAAGAGAACAAAAGTGCTCTCATATCAAAATCTATAGTGAGGATGGAGATCACCTCGCTTGGGGATATTTTGTTGTAGGCACCAGAACAGTTAAGTAATTTAGTCAGGCTTGGTCTGAAAGGAAAGAGGCCCTGGTGCCTGTGGTGCCGGGTGGAACATCTCAGGGAGAAAAAGTAGACAACAGTGTGTGGGAACTAGAAGGGCTTGCTGATTGGCAGTATTGAAACTGGACAGAGTAGAAATAAGGTGTCATGGAAATGGGGTACCAGCAGAGGAGGAGGCATCTTGTGTTCCTTTTACACATTGGTGTCTGTTTTTCTCTAATCTCAGCTGTTTTTTCCAACTCAGTGGTTTCCTGCCTCCCTGTTTTCCACTGGCCAGTTATTTTATTTTTTGATTAGTTTTTTAAAAAAATGTTTGATATGGCCCTGGCTGGTATAGCTCAGTGGACTGAGCGTGGGCTGGGAACCAAAGGGTCCCAGTTCGATTCCCAGTCAGGGCACATGCCTGGGTTGCGGGCCAGGTCCCCAATGAGGGCCATGTGAGAGGCAACCATACATTGCTGTTTCTCTCCCTCTCTGTCTCCCTCCCTTCCCCTCTCTCTAAAAATAAATAAATAAAATCTTTTTAAAAAATGTTTGATACGTTCAAAATCTTCAGGAAAACAAAGACAACTTGGTAGCTAACCTATCTCTGCAGGGCTTATCTGCAAGCTTGAATGATTTTGAGCCCCCTTCATTGTTTAATACAATGGTTACACGTAAAAGATATGTTTTCTCATCCCTGGCATTTATCATTTCCTCACTAGAGAAATACTGCAGCAGGGACTTTAACTTTAGCATGTGAACACCTTTCACAGAACTCTGAAGTATCTTAGTACTGTTCCGTATGTCATCACTGAGTGTTTGTATCTATTATTCATTCTATCACATGGGTAATGTGCTATATTCATTATATCTACCTTTTGGATTGACTTTTCTTTTAGGTAAATATACTCCAGAGTTCACGAAGTGATGGACTGTTCCTAGTCTTTCCATTCATGTGCCCTAACCTAACATTATCATTGAGACAGGGCTTTTTGGCAAACGTAATGGTGTTTCCCTAGTTAAGTGTGTCACTGGCTGCATGCAGGATAAGAGAGCAAAGAATGGCGGGCTCCATCCATAGCGGCAGGTGAGTTCTGCTTGATGATGTGCGTAACAGCACAAGCCTTAGCTTGCTGACAATAGGTGTGCAGACTCACTATGCTGGTTTGGCAAAAGTGACAGAAAAATGAGAATTTTGGTATCGTCAGATGGGAAAGCTACACCATGGTTTCTTATTATACAAAATTAATCCCTGCTGTATACATTCCAAGACTGCAATCTTTCTTTTTTGACTTTTTGGGTAATGGACAATTACAAAAGAGCCATGCAAGCAAAATGCTCTAAAAATATAGTAAGGGCCTAAAGAGTGAACATCAAAATCTATTTTTAATATGAGATTTGCTTTTTTGTCCATGGTGCTATGTTATTCCACAGAATATCTTTAGTTTAAGTGTGAAAGCCCTCAATCAAATGCTTATGTAGAACAAACTAGTGAGCGCCGTGGAACCAGAGGCACGGAAACATGGAAGAGTCTGACCCAGACCAGAGCAGGTAGGGAGGGGGATAATGGTGGAGAGAAGGGGAAGGGACTAGTCAAAGAACGTGTCTGCGTGACCCATGGACGTGGACAACGCTCCAGAGACTGCCTGTGGGCCTGGAGTTTGGAGTGGGTGGAGGAGGGCAAAGGGGGAAAACTTGGGACAACTGTAGCAGAACGATAAATATTTTTTTTAAATTTAATGAAGTAATTAATACTTGATACATCATTTCGACTGCAAGCACACTATTAGAGAATTTTGATGTGCTAGAAGAGGAGACACTCATCTTCTTCCCTCCTATATGGCCATGGTTACAGTCAGGAGCCCCCATCTCTTGTGGGAATAAGCTATATACTTACTGAGGCTTTGGAGATTATATATATACTGTATATATAATTGGAGGTTATTATATGTGTATAAAGGAGTGGAAGAATACATGGGGTTGAATGGAGATTTTATGGGGAAAACTCAGAAAGGGAGCCTAACGCAGCTAGGCAGATCTGTGCCTTGCTAGGAAAGCTGTGAGCCAGGCTGTAGTGATAACTGATTTGGCATCTGTTTAACCGTATTTAATGCCTTCATCTCAGGGCTCTCAGGACGCAGGAGCTCTGCAAAGAGGTGAACGCAATCCTTTCCAGTGTGATTACCGCTAAGATAAAGGAAATCCAGACTCAGGAGTGAGGGGCCCCTACCCCTGACTCAGCAGAGAAACTTTTTTTCTAAGGGGATTTATTTCCTGCAGGGGCACATTAGCAAAAAATGTCCCCTTCTTTGCCACTTTGAAGTGGCTCCAAGAATTAAAAGGGGTTACTGCTTAGACTTGGGGTGTCCAAACTTTTGTTGTCACTGGGCCACACTGGAATAAGAAGAGTTGTCTAGGACCACACAATAAATATACAAACACTACAAAAAAACCCCAAACTCACGTTTTAAGTAAATTCACGATTTCATGTGGGGCATATTCATAGCCATCCTGGGCTGCATGCGACTGGTGGGCAGCAGGTTGGACACCCCTGGCCGAGACCTTGTATTTAAAATTTGACCCTTATATTTGAGGAGAAGCCTAAGGTTAGGGTGGTTAAAGGAACCTGTCCTAAACCTATGAAACTACAGTGTACTTTCTGCAGTTTAGGAGGAATTCAGTGCGTTATTCACTGTCAGTTACGGAGGTGGAGATACAGTGAAAGCACTTGGTTTCCAGACTCCAGTGAAATCAGAGGTTGAGACAGCTGTCCCCCTTTTCAGTTGGGCACCATGTGGCAGTGCCCTGGATAACCCACCCCTGTCCTTCCCCACATGAATGCGCTTCTATTCATTTTCCTTGGCTTTTCTGTAAGCTCTGGGATGATATTTACTATACCTAGTTTACAGAATAGAAAACAAAATCCAGGGAAGGAAAATGAGTTTAAACTCAATAACTAACTAGTACAAAACCAAGCCATTCCTCCTTACCTCAGAAAATAGCCTGACTTTTTGACAAAATACCACATTTTCCAGACATTTTTAAAACCAGAATCAATAGTTTTAACTTGCGTATCTGAATGGGATGGTCCCAGGGAAGGCCTATAGTTCATGGTTTCGGGACAGCTTCTGTGCCCTGGAAACTAGGTAGGTCCCATGCAAGCCCATACTTGGGAATTAGTTTTTAGTGCTCAGTGCCTGACTTAGACTAATGTCAGGCATTGATATTACATGGTATGGTACAGACCAGAAGTTGAAGAGGATTTTTTAAAAAAAGTCTAAGTACTCTAAATATTAATGAGGGAGGTAAAGACTGAAACCATTGATTGTATGTGCTGTTTCCAAAGGCTCTTTTAAAATGTCATGGACACAGACAACTGTGGTGATTGCTGGGGCGGGGGGCGTAAGGGGTCTAAATAATAATGGAAAAAAATACAATAAAGATTTTAAAAATGTCATCGGCAAATTATAGTCAGATTAATTTAGAAAGCACAGTTAATCACTGAATCTTTCAATTAGCTAAAAGAACAAAACTATGGTTCTCTTATTCATAACAAAAGATATCATGTTTTCCTTCTTGTTTCTTCTCTTGTAAAAGATTGTTTATTGCGTTTATTGCGTTTTCTTTAATATCCCATATTAAACATTATTTTTCCTGCTACTTTAACTAATTGCATCTTCTTTGAGACATTTTTAGTTTTTTGAAAGTATAACCATCAGTTTCAGGAAGGGCTGTTTAATATTTCTGGTCAATTAGCTACATTCCCAGGAATAAAGGAATGTTATTTCATTTTCCAAACAAAGAAATATAAATACATGGTGGTTAAAAATGAAAAAAAGTTAAATTTTATTTTTCACATTCCTAAAGTCTCCTTAATCTGTCATCAAAACCAAACTAGACTACACAGGGAAGTAGGAGGGGATTTTTCTCAGAAGGCGATTTAAATTGCCCTACTAACAGTGACATAAATTTCACTATAGCAATCAATTAGCATTTGCAAAGGTTAAAATGTATTCTGATATTTTTTCAGTTCAGACATTTAATTAGACATGTTATACAATAAGGCACCATTTAACTTGGAGGAACAGCTATTATTTTTTCCATTTTACAGCTGAAAAACCAGAGTCAGGCAGATGCTGTGCAATAAATTGCCAGGTTTCCACATATAGCCAGGTGTGACCAGGTGTGGTTGGGCCTTCTGCCCCATAATTCACTGCTGTTTCTCCTGAGGAGGGTGAACTGGGTTAAGGAGTTATTGACTTTTTAAGAATCCTCAATTCCAACTGATCCCCACACTTTTCAAATACCTGCGGGGTAGGCACAATGTAACTATCAGCACGTTTGTGTTGTCACCAATAACATGGCAGGAAATGAGAAGCTTGGCAACTATTTTACTTGTCACCCTCCCATCGTGATTTTTAGAGAAAAACAACAGGGGCAGGGAGTGCGAGATGATTCCCAAGGCCCCTTCCGGCTTTTACAGTCTGTGATTCTACTGCGCTGAGAGCAGAATGAATGCTCACAAGGTGCAGCCCAAGTGAATTAATCCACTTCACAAAAATGGGCGTTTTAGAGCTGCCATCTTTGGGAAGTGGAAGGACTGACAGACTCCTATTGCTGACAGCGGTCCTCACAGTAATTTTGAGCTAGATATTGTGGACAGAAAGGGGGGCACATACTGAACCTGAAAAGCTCAGGGGAGGCTTCCGTGGTGGCCTTACAAACTAGAGACCGGAAGTGACCACATAAGATGGTCTGAAATTAAAACTTTCTAACCAAAAGCAGTTCATGGCGGGTATACGTGTCTTATGGCAAAGGTCATTCTTTACCGAATCGAGCCTGTTTGTTGTCTCTTTGAATCTGGGATAAAATACCTGATAACATGACTTTGCTATAACACAGTGATTTTCCTTTTTCTGGACCCGTCAAAGCACAGGCATGCACCAGAGACAAGACCACAAAACTCCTCATTGATATTGTTATTGTGTTAATTATTGACTGTTAACTATCCCATACCCACCTGTGTAAAAGAAGTATGTGTCTATCACTTTACTTTTTCTCCAGTCCCAGAGGTTCCTCCCATCCCCCATTCCCACTTTGGTTTCTCCCACCGTCCTAATCTATCACCAATGGATTTCATGTAAAGCCCTTATGCCTCCAATTTTTATTGTAATGTATAAAGTAAGGTGCAAAACTGCCATTTTCTGGAACATTTTCTCAGGCCATTGAGATTTTGCTTCTCGGCAATTGTTGTCGGGTTGACTCAAATAAACTCATAAAAATTCTCACAATATAATGCTGGGAAAATGAAACGTGGAATTTGTTTTTTCTCTATTAATACTTTTAGACTATGATTTCTACAGGCTTTTCAAAGTTCAGTATAACCGTGGACATGATTTCAGCTATTTACCAGGTCAAATCTCTTCCACCTTCCCTCTCCTGTCATCAGGAAACAAGTTGCCAGCTTTCCCCAGAGATTCATACAAAGGACTTTTTAAGGGCAGAACACACCAGATGGCATTTACATTTGAAAGACCCTTTCCAGGTTCACACTTTACAAATTAGAGGAACAGTGGTTAATGTGACATGAAGTTTGGAGGAAAGGTTGGAGAAGTGTCAGGGTCACAGTCAAGGATGATGAAAAAGGAGAAGGCATTGCAGAGGGGTGAGGAGATTGCAGAGGGGGTGTGAGGGAGCAGCAGCCAGTGCAAAGCTGTGCTGACAGAACCTGGTAGGGGTTACGGGGAGAGCTGGCCTGAAAGCATGTGAAAGGGGGAGAAAGTGTGAAAGTTATGAAGCCAACTGGGGAGAGATATTTGTGTGTGTGGGGGTGGGTGGGTGTGTGTGTGTGAGAGAGAGAATGAAGAGTTTATTGAGGAAGACACAAGGTCAAGCTCTAGGGAGAGATATTTAAATGCCAGGCTGATTTTTTTTTTTTTTCCTGCAGCCTTCTGGCAGTTAGCATTTCTAGGACTTTCCTGACCAGAAGAGCCTTTTAGGTAACAAAGCTCAGATTATTTATCCTTCTCTTAAAAGCCTGCTCTCGCTTTTTGCCCTATGAAAATGGGGACCGGCAGGGGCTGGGTTCCTGTCCAGGAGTTTAGCCCCAGGGTATGTCCAGGGGCCTCTTTAAAGGATGTAGTGGGAGAGGGGACTCATGTATCTGCCTGTAAATTCTAGCCTGAACTAAGTGATATTGGGTAGAAAGAGCCAGAGCTTACCTGCTGACCTTGAGCCCATAAACCTGGGAGAATGTCTTTCAGCTTCATCTGGTTGATTCTTTGTTAATTCTTTGTCAATGGCAAACTGGAGGAGCATTATCTCCAAGGTGGAGCTCTTTTCATTTTACAGATATGCCTTCTTTAGCCCAAATAAAATTGTGTTTAGTATAAAATACTCTTTTGTTGAAATTGCTCAAAATTCTAGCTCACATTATATTTCCTTTCACCATTTCCTAATGATTAAAATAAAAGAATTTAATAAGTCAGTGGCTACTCATTAAAGGAGTACTAAATATTCACATTCACTAATATATTATTATCATTACAAGTATCAACACCATGTCTCTTCAGTTGCTCCTGATCATCTTAGGAATGTTTTATTTGCACATATTTTGAATGTTGTAAAAGTTACAAAATATTACAAATTGTAATATTTATGTTATAAATATTACAAAAATTAACTTTTCTATCAAACTTAAAAAATTAATATTTTTCATGCATAACATTATTTTATCAGTTTAGTGTGAGTTAAGAATGGTAATGGCTTTTACAATGCATTAAAATATTTGACTTTCTGCCCTGGCTGGTGTGTTCCATGGATTGAGTGCTGGCCTGGGAAACAAAGGGTCGCCAGTTTGATGCCCAGTCAGGGCACATGCCTGGGTTGCAGGCCAGGTCCCCAGTGGGGCACATGCAAGAGGCAACCACACATTGATGTTTCTCTCCCTCTATTTCTCCCTCCCTTCCTCTGCATCTATAAACAAATGAAAAAAATAAAATTTTTGACTTTATGTAGCTACAAAAAGATAAGATTAGGTGGAGTAAGGAGGTATTGAGTTTATGGGTTGATAGATAAATAATTGTACTTAACCTAAAGCAGTAGAAATACTAAATGTTCTGTGCCAGAATTGTACAGTTTGATCCCACAGATTATTTTGTGACCTTCTTCCTGGATAGAAACAAATAGACCTGTTTCTATAACAATTAGAGGGCAGTTTAACACATCCCACGGCTACAAGAACGAAGTGATTGCTTTCCTGGGCTGCTCTTCCTTCCTTGTTTCCTCTTTTTATTCCTTTCTTCTTTATTAGGAACGCTCCATTCAGTCACATCACCATAGCAGGTGAACCGACTGCTGCTTGATTATCTTGCCCGAGGCTCTGTTAAAATGTGTCATGCTTCCTGTGATAAACAGAAGAAAGTGGCAAAAATGTCCTGGGTGGCTGTTGAACCGTCTTCAGCTTTCAGTAGGAAGGCTGTACCTTAGGAATAGTGACACATTCTCAATTGTCCTACCTAATTCACTTTAGCTGTGCCCTCTTCCCAATTAATTCAACTGCCCATCATGCCACCAATTCTGTTTTTAATGTGCACCTTCATGCCAGACGGTGTGGGAGCGAGGCTCAACTAAAAATCTATTATCAGGTAATAAATTAGTAGTTAATGTCCAAGTAGCCGTTATTTGACAATCAGCTGAGAGCAATATTGAGATATAAGCCACCGAAAATGCCATCACTTAGAGATCTGTTTGAGGAAGTTCGGGAGCTGCGAGGGCGGGGAGACAGGTCTCCCACTAGCCACTGTGTTTTGCATTTTTGCTTTATTAGCTCAACTGTCTCTTTTCCCTTTTCACAGCTGGCTATTCACTCAGCCACCCCCATTTGTAAATGTTACTATGTGAGGAGACCTATTGAATTAATTTGAATACTATAGAATAATGCTTTTATTCTGAGGTCAAATCTATTTAGACATGCTTTGGGTACCTTATTAAAGAGAATCGGTAAATTCCAGTGAAAATAGACATTTCCCTGCAGCAGTTTATTTTGCAACTCTTTGCTTCCACCATGCATGGTGCTGCCTTCTTATTTTCAGTTAGTCTATTTTCTGTCTCTCATTCCCTGCCTTTTGTTGAATTTTTATGAACTTTATTTTGTGGGTGTTATCAGTTCCTTTGGCTATATTTTCCAGGTTTACTAATAAACAATCTCTAGTTTGGGATATGGATAGAAAGGCTGTTAGACATGAAGAGAAGAGCACAGCAGAGATTGCGCGGCCTCTTTGCTTGGAAGGCGTTCAGCACACAGGCTGGTTCGCAGCATCAATCACAGGGATACATCAGCATTCTTGTGAGTGCTGAACCCGTCCTCTATTTTGTGGTTTTGTGTATGTTTTATTGATACTTTTATATAACCATTTCCATGATTATACTTCTCAGGGAGTAATTAAATTGAACAAATAGTTATTGATTTCCTACTTTATGGTCAGGCACTGTGGTAAGTACTGCAGTTCCATAGGAACATCACACGATAGGTTCTCTCTGCCTCCCTGACACTTCCAGTGTAGAAAGAATTCATAAACAATGCGCATGTGACACTGATAGTTAACCACTGTGACTTTTATTGTCTCATTTGATCCTCATCGCACTGGGAGTAACAAGGGTGGGTATTAGTGTTCTCATTTCATAGAGAAGGCAAACAGCATAGGTGTAGTGTGTTTCTCAAGGTTATGGCTAATGAGAAGCAGACTTAGGGCAGTGAGCAGAAGAAACTTTCTTTTAACATTGTTCTACAAAAGACAGTAGTCCTTAAATTTCAATAACAACATGTAACTACAGACATATATGCTTTATCACAACTCTACATTAGTGTTAATATCTTTCTAATTATAGCATTCTCCATCATTCCAAAAAAAAAGATACACAGTAAAGAATTTCTGTAAAGGCAAGCTATTTGACACTCTTCATAAAATATTGTTGTTTCTCAGTCTTATCCCAGAGGGACAGTTAAATCTAAGGAACACTAATTTATATGTCAGACCACTAGTATAGTTCAAGAGAAGATCAATTTAAATGGACGTTTATTTGCTGATTTTTATTTTTAAAGAGACACCACTAAAATAAAACACATTTCATAAAGGAAATAATCTTTTTTCTTTTCCTCCTTCTGGTGCCTGCTACAGTTCTATCTGACTCTTTCATGCTTAGTACAAAGGCAAAGGAAAGTCAGAATATCTATCATTAGTAGCAAGAATTGCCTTTCTCCCTTTTAAAATATCGACATACAATTATTTCAAGTAATAAATTTATTTATATGCAATTCCAATTCATACCCTTTTTTCCTCCTCTTGTTTTGGAGCAAATCCTCCTCTGGTTTACACACACACACACATACCAATAATATATGGCCAATAATTGATTAGCTATATGTAGTATTGAATTCTCTTAAATCCTGTCCACCAAAATATCTGCTAGATAGTATCTTCTTACATATATAACTGATAATTCAATATTTTACAAACTGAGTATCTTATTTTGCTCTCAAATTTTGTTTCCCTAAGCATGATGGTCTCCCTTTGTCTCTGATGATAATACCCTTCATCTCTGAGTCTTAAAACTCAACTTTCAACCTATGTTGATCCCACTGTTTTTTTAAACCTATTTCAGCAGTTTCTAAGACCTGCCAGTTCCATGTTAAATTATAATTAATTTTTTTTCTTTATGCACATTGCCACCATTAGGTGCTCCATTTTCACTACCATCACGTTGATTTTCTGAAACACGACTGTTTCCTAAGTCTGTGACTACTACCAAAAACTGTCAGTATCAGCCAATAGTCAACAGCCTGACAGGCAAGTCTGCCTGCAGTATCCTTTTCTGACTCTTCAGCTTTCACTCCAGCTAAAGCGTTATGGTCTGTCTTCACTAGACATTTTGTCCAATCTTGGTTTTATGGTTTCATCCACACTATTTCCCCAATGGATGGTTTCTCATCTCCATCCTACCATATAATAGGAACTCGCAAATCCTCTGCAGATCCTTTATTTTCCCATATTCTGGGTAAGCCACCACTGACCACCTAGAATTAAAATCTTTCTTGACTCTGTTTTCATATAGTAGATCATTTGGCCTTTTGTATATAATGCCCTAAAAACTTAATTGTCCTTTATATGAGTGTATTTCCTATCTTCTCAACTAATTTATAAAGTGCTTATTATCAGACATGATGTCTTATCTCTTCTTGCAGCTACTACAATAACTACTCCAAGTCACTTTAAACCACAACAAATAATTGATTGGCTACATATAAACAAAATAAATTCTTAATGCAAATTGTTTATATTGATAAACTATAGGTACATGCTTTTAAAGATCATTAAAAAGGAATATGCATGATGATAATTCCTCATCAATGACTTATAAGTGTTTTATATACTCAATAAACTAAAAATCCATTAATCAGCTTCAGTTAGTTTGACAGTTGATCAAAGCCCAAAATAGATGAAGGTTGAACATAAACAAATA
This sequence comes from Micronycteris hirsuta, assembly GCA_004026765.1. Classification (NCBI taxonomy): domain Eukaryota; kingdom Metazoa; phylum Chordata; class Mammalia; order Chiroptera; family Phyllostomidae; genus Micronycteris; species Micronycteris hirsuta. The sequence goes on along the minus strand of PVJI01006440.1, from coordinate 33,023 downwards.
CTGTTCCGGTGTCTGTCCTTTAATCCCAGGCACAGCCTTCTCTAGGCTTCATCCATTCCCTCCTTCCTTCTAAATGGGGCAATTATCAAAGGCTTTTTCTGCTTGATTATGTCCAGGGAAGGTACATTTATTTACTGAGGATCAAAAAGTAAAGAGGTCGCCCAACATGAGAATTGAGCAGCAGTGGCTTGGTTGCAGAGCAAGTACAATATGTGTGTACTGGATCCACTATCTTTCAATCAGATCAGTGTGATAGTCACAAGTAAGGTTGGACATTATCTGCTAATTCATTGCCAGGAGCAACCCATCATTCATTGTATATTAATGTCTGTCTCTTCTTATAGAACTGTGGGGACCAGGAGATGTGTTTTATTCATCTCAGAGTCCTCAGTGCCTAGCAGTCCTAGGTACCTATTTTGGGTGCAACGTTTATTCATTCATTATTTTTCTCAGGCTACCAGCGGATAGTGTCTTGCCCTTTCCTTAGCCACGCAATGAGTGGATCACTGGTATGCCAACTCCTGTAGCTGCCACTGGGTAACATTCAGGGTTTGTATCAACAGATAAACGTATACAAGGAAGAGGGGAGAGAGCTCCATCCCACAACAAACACACACACTTGCATGTTTTTCTTCTTCTGCTTTGCTGTCACACATTAATTTATAAGAAAGAAAGTAGCAAAACACTAGAGGATGGCCCGGCAGGGTGCTGGGAGTGTGCCCCTGCTAATGAGCTAGGTCTCACCATTCCACACTTCATCAGCTACAAAAGACAAAGGCAGATTCCCAGACCCACCCCTGTAGGTCAGTAGTTCTCAACGGGGTTGATTTTACCCCAGAGGGAACATTTGGCAATGTCTAAAGATACTTTGATTGTCATAACTGTGTGTGTGTGCTGTTACCTCATATACAGTCTAGGGATGCTGCTAAATTTACTATAAAGCCCAGGACCGTTCTACAACAAGGAATTGTCCAGGCTCATATACAAACAGGGTCGAGACTGGGAAGCTCTGCTTTAGATCCTAATTCAGTTGGTAAACTGGGATTTTGTATTTTGTATTACATAATGTGCTCCCTCTGATCTGACAGAGATAATTTCAGGGACTATTCAAATGCCAACTTGCCTTTTTAATAATTATTTTATTTCTCTGTGATTCAATCACACGAGAAAAGTAGTAGCTATCGAGAACATTCCATGAAAACGCTCAGTATTTTGCAGCGATGTGTATGATTCTTGTCGATATTAAATACTTGGAGTACTAGCATGACTTGTCATTACTGGTGCGAAGCAAGCCAGAGGCAACACCCTCACTGTCTAGTCTGACAGGCTTGTCGGTGCCATTGTCAAGGTGAATGCCTACACAATTACAGCAAGTAGTCTGCTTTTGTGTCCCACAAAAAGAAAAGTATTGTAGCAGATAACTGCTTCCAGGATCCCTGCTGTCAGAGAAAATAAGCAAGTTATAACTTCTCCATGGCCTTGCTATGGAGATATTAATGCTGCCTCTTGCTGCCTCGCTCGGGCGCTACATGTTGTTTCTCTCCAGCAAATGGTCCAGCTAACTTTTGACCTTATCTTAGGTCATGTCCTGTTGATTCCCACATAACATTATTGTTGGGAGATAAGCTTTTTTCTCCCTACTGTAAAACTCAATGCTATTCTAGATATGTTAGTAGCTTCAAAATCACTGTATGGAGGGAAATATAATTTCTGTTTGTGCCATGCAGAATGTCAGCCACTGAAGAAGAGATCTTTAGCAGGGTTCCCAGCAGGCTCTTCTCAGTTTCTTTTCTTCCCTAAAGCCACAGTCTTAACCATACTCCCTCCATCTGTTGCTCTGGCTACAGCCACAACTAATTCATGGACCTGAGCAAGGACTCTCTGTCTCTCCTTCATCGTTATTTTAACATCTAAGTACCCGATACAGTTGTCCCTACCTCCATCCTATTGCTCATATACCTTCCCTATTCATCATCTCTGCTTCAGCTTAACTTTGAAAATTGTTGCTTCCAGAATTATAGGTGCTTTCCTTTTAGTTTCCTTTCTAACCTGCCTTCTTCATTACACCTAGTTTTCCTTTGGAAGCAATGCTCATTATGTCATCCTGTGTATACAATCCACCAGTGATTCCCCATTACCTCTGGAGAAAAACCCAAATTCCTTGGATAAACAGTCAAGACTCTTTAAAACTTGGGCCCTGCCGCCTAGTGCTGTGCCATAAATTGCCCCTCTAATATTCTAACAATATGGTACAACTTACCCGAAAAGGTATATTCTTTGATATCTCTGCTTTTTCCTTATGTTGTTCCTTTGCATGGAATGCACTCTGCTATCTTTTTCTCCATTATACAGACTTTTATTAATACTGAGAGATAAATGTCAAGTTAGAATACTTCTAAAAAGTCTTCCTTGACCTACCTGGACTATATATAACAGGGCAGGTTCCCTGAAAAGCAGACTCTAAGACAGATTCGCATGCAGATGGTTTGTTGGGAATGTGGTCCTAGGATCCGTGTATGTGGATGTGGGAGGGTGGGAAGGATGCAAGACTGTCCAGAGAGAAGTTGAACTATGATGCCGTTATGACAAAGGCCTCAGTCAATTTTGTGGGGAGCTCATACCTACTATGATTCTTCAAAGCTATCTTGAATTGAGGCAAAGCAGATGGGCCTTTATACTTCAATATTCAGACAAGTTACTGAATATGGATTGTCCCAGGAAGGAGTTTGACATGAGGCATGGCCTGGGGCAGGCCTAAGAGAGACACACTCTGATGGGAGCTAGGATAACTCACACTTCCCCATCTGGGAGACTGAGTCCTTCAGTCTTTAAAGACAGGCTAATCCCCCTAAAACAGTGTGTTTAAAACTGTACAGAGCTTCAAAAGGCAGTGTTTATTTTTTGCAGTAACAAAGGACTTAATATTAATAGCATAGCATTCGGTACTTAGAAGAAAGTGAATCCATATCATACAAACTCTGGAGTAAATGAATGGAAAATAACATTGCATGAAAATTGTTTACTTCCAGAAAACTTACCAATCCTTTGTTGCAATGAGAACTAACAAGCTTCATGTTCCCTTTAGTGTCTGGCAACATAGATTACCTCTTACTTGTAGAAGAAAACATTATTATAAGATCAAAGGTGTATATTGAAATAAGAATGCTATGGCCTTTGAGTGTAGCTCATTTAGTTCTGTTCATTAGATGCTAAAGTATAATTAGTTCATTATTATAAATGAAACTCTTCAGGAAATGTAATAGAGAGAGTTTTCATAACAATATAATTAGCATAGTAGGCAGTTACTCATTCACTGTGTACACACTTCTTCATGAGTCAGTTGATGTCAACATTAAAATTTCATCTTGAACATTGCTTGACTTCTCTTTTTTTAACTTGAAACTTGAGAGTTAAATTCTGGTTGTTCAATTCCTAATTATTACTTGTTTTATTCCTTTGCATGCAAAAACATAATGGGAAAAAATAAACTTTTTTTCTCATTTATCACTGAAGACACATTGAATTTTCATAGGTACCAGATATCACTCTTTATATAAATTACTCAGTTTTAGGCAAAATTATGATGGAACAGTGTGTTATCATTTCTGAGCCTGAAGCTCAGAAATAATATAACAAACCAAGTAATGCCTGTGGCCATGAGAAGCTGCAAGAGGCAAGGAAGTATTCTCACCTAGCACCTGCAGAGTGAACTTGGCCTTGATGACACCTTGACACCTTGATTTTGGACTTCTGGGCTCCAGAAATGAGAAATAATAAATTTCTGGTTTTTTTTTAAACATTAAGCGATAAATACCAAATTTGATGCCTTCTTGAATAGTTATTTTTTAAAAAATACATCAATTCTCATTTATATGACCTCTCCATCTATGACATTTTGTTTAAATCTTAGAGACTCACCAGCCCGATGCTGACAACCCTATGGGGCTTCTCGGTCCCACAGAGCCCATATGTACTTGCTGGGCACCCTCGAGCACCCAGAAAAGCTGGAGCAAGTCAGCCCAGGGTGATGCATGAGTACAACAGAGTTCAACTGTGTGTAAGTCTCCCCATTGCACCATAAAACTGGGACTCCACACCTCACATACTCGACTGGAAGAAGGTTTCCACATTTGGCTTATTGTTTCATTTCAGATGAGGAACTTGAAACTCTCAGGTGAGATTTATTCACAATGGCACACTGAATTGATTGTGGACCCAAATGCTGTAGTTCTTACTATTCTTTACTGTCTATTGAATAGCAGAACAGCTGGACCTGAGACTGAAGCATAAACATTGCTAACTCAATGAAATATAATCATTTGTATTAGGAAGATGATGTTTGTAAACATATATTTGCATTTGTCTTCAAATATTTTCTACTTCCCACCCTTGTAATACTAATTGTATATGACATTATTCAGATTAACCAAACATCTGTAGATCATCTTTTATGTACTTTACATGTTCACTTCTATCATCATATTTAATCATCATCATTATTACTTCAGATAATTTACATTGTCTAATGTAAGTGACGCTTGTTTATAGTTCTCATCCATTTTTCACTGGCATAGTGGCAAAAGTTAGTACAATAAGGTGACTATATACTTAATTGTTAAAATTTGGGCCATTTTAGGAGAGAACTAAAGCACTACTCATAAATACCCTGGCAACAGAAATAAACCGAGACTGTTCTGGCACAACAGGACATAGAGTCTAAGTAACAAGGGTCTGGGAGACTACCATCATATTTCTTTCCAGCTGAATTTTGAACATTACAGTTAACTCTGCTAACTCCCCACTATATAATGTAGTTGTGATTGAAGAAAAAGGTCTCTCTCTAAGAAGTGCATTGTGGCAGTTAAAGTTCAAGCTGGGATAACATATTCCAAGATAGAACCTGGCGCAAAGGTTTGTAAGGATACCTTGAGTGTTCCCTGAGAAATCAGACTCAGTGGGAGTCACCCACACTTTAGTTGAGGTTGACTCGAGATGTGCTTCTGTCTGAGTAGCTATGCATTCTCTGAGGTTCTCACCCTCATGTGCCATTGGGCTCATTGTCTTCTGTGCTTCTTAAACCATTTATTCACACCTCTTTTAGAGCACTTAATTTATTGTACTGTAATTTTTCATGGAAGCGTCCCTCTCCATCAGTGTCATGTATATCTTATGACCTTGTGCCATTCTCGGTACAGAGTGACAGTTGCTCACAATGGGTACGCTGGACAGGGGAAAATTACTGTGCAAAGGAGACTTGTCTTTATTTATTTATTTATTTTATTTTTTAAAAGATTTTATTTATTTATTTTTAGAGAGAGGAGAAGGGAGGGAGAAAGAGCAATGTATGGTTGCCTCTCCCATGGCCCTCACTGGGGACCTGGCCTGCAACCCAGGCATGTGCCCTGACTGGGAATCGAACCGGGACCTTCTGGTTCCCAGCCCGTGCTCGATCCACTGAGCTACACCAGCCGGGCGGCTTGTCTTTATTAAGTCTGAAAAAATACCCATCAGAACTGAGTGGAGAAACAATGGGTCATGTTAGTAGTTTGAAAGGGCTTATGCGTGATTTTAATAATAATAGTATCAACAAACATGAAAGCAACAAATGTACATATAGTGTTTAGTTTGTGCCAGGTACTGTTTTAAGATACCTCCACACCACTAGGACACTAAAACCCGAAAGGATCCTAATGTGATTTTACTGTTACATAGTTTTCCATTAGCATAACTTTCCTATTCCAGAAGACTCTTTCCCAGGAAGCTAAAAGTTAGAAAGAACTGCATTGCTTATGGAAGGACCCATAACCCCATCAACAGGATGATCAACAATGTACTGGCTAAGACCCCTAGACTCCCTCCTTTCACAATTGCCTTCTTGCTGTTTCTGCCATCGCCAGCTTTATCACGATGCTTACCCACTTCTCATCAAGACCTGCACTACAAAACTTGCACTCAATAAGACTTCAAAATTTCAGTAAATCCAACCTGTTCTTTTTCACTCCAACACACCAACAGGCATGGAGGTTTTGCTCTCCTGGGTAAGCCGTAAACTCAGCTTCATCTTATGAAAAGCTTAGAAGATGCTGTTCTTGGGAGCCCTCAGCAAGTACTTTACATATAATTAACTTAATTCTCACAGCAACTCTGTATTGGTTAGTGTATTGTTATTCCCATTTCGCAGAAGAAAAACTAAGCCCAAGTTTATACTGAGAGTAAATGGTGGAGCTGGGATTTGAATCTAGGCTGCCTGACTCTACTTGCCAGTGTGTGGACCCTATATTCTTTTAGGAGTCACTAAAAGTCACTTTAATTGGTCTCATTTGGAAGAAATTTCAAAACATTAGAGTAAAAGAAAACCCTTAAGTCAAAAAAAGCACAATTAGAAATGCACCATTTTAAACATCATATCATTTACATAAATTAATCATTTATTCATCTATTCACCTGCTCTGTAGTTTTTTTTCCATTTAAAAGAGCAATTATAAGCATTCTGACATTTTAATGGTGATGATGAATAATGGCCTTAATACCTGAAAAATTTATGGCCTTTGAAAAATGACCATTGCTTTTATTCCTCCTGAATGCCCGGTGTGTTTCTATATAATTTCAACTTGGATGTGCTATTCTAGAGAAAAGAGAATCATCTGCTCCTAATTCCTAGGAAGGGTTTGAGCAAAGCTCTTTTAGCTACTGATATACATGTGCACATAAGTTTGGCCATGGCTAGACGCTCCAAAAAGGAGGGAGACCTGAAGAGAGAATATGATAATGCTTCGTCTCTGCAGCGACACTGTCAGAGGGAAGAAAACATTTGTTTTAATTCTCTGAGATGTCTGAGATTAGTTCCTGTCCTTCCTTAATCTTTGTGTCAGAATTGACTTGTCTAAATGAATCCAGAACTTCAACCACTGGGAATATGCCTGATTTAATGTGTAAGCTTATTACCTATAATATATTAGATAAAATTATGCATAATTTCATAATTTTATATATATTTACATATGTAATTATATCTAAGACTTGTAAATCCCTTATACAATTATATTGCATGATATCTATTTTTATAAGAAGTGCATACTTTTTCATTACTATCAGAAGTACGTGAGAGTTGCAGTTGTCCTGTATGGGTGTCAGCACTTGGAATTGTCCATTTTTTCCCTCCATTCTAAATAGGTGTGTAGGAGATTCTCATTGTTGTTTTAATTTGCATGTTTCTTTCTAATGGCTAACGATGCTGAGCATTTTTTAATGTGCTCATTTGTCATCTGTGTGTCTTTTTTTGGTTAAGTATCTTTTGTTCATTTTTAATTGGGTTGTTTGTTTACTGTTGAGTTATGAGAGTTGGTTATATACTCTGTATAAAAGTCCTTTGTAAACATGTGATCTGAAAATATTGTTTTTGCACTCTGTAGCTTGTCTTTTAATTCCCTTAGAAACTTTTACATAGCAAACATTTGTTTTTTTAAATTTTGATGAAGTTGAATTTATCAACTGTTCCATTTATAGATCATGTGGGGTTTTTTTACGCCATATGTAAAAACTCTCACCAAAGCTTAGATCACAGATTTTCTCCTATAATTTTTTCCTGAAGTTTTACCTTTTACATACAGAACTGTGATCCCTTTTGAGTTTTCTGTGAAGTGTAAAATTTAAGTTAAGGTTTTCTTTTTCTTTTTTTTTCAGTGTAGGTGCCCAATTGTTTCAACATTGTTGGGGAAAAAACATTCCTGTATTAAATTACCTTTGAATCTTTGTCAAAGATTACTCTATCAAATTCATGTGGGTCTGTTTCTCGACCCTCTATTCTAGTCCATCGATCTATGTGCCTTTCTCTTCTCCAGTGTCCTGACTGTCGAAAACCAGGTAGTCTGAGTCTTCTTAATTTATTCTTGAAATTCTTTTAGTGCTTTACTTTCATTGCTTTTACATATTAACTTTAGAACTAAATTGACTAAATGTGAAAAAAAATACTCCACAGATTTTATTTAAAATTAAATTAAATTAAATCTATAGATAAATTTGAAGAGATTTAACTTGTTAACTATACGGTGTCTTTCAGTTCAGGGACCACAGTATGTCTTCCCACTTATTTAGGTCTTCAATTTGTTTTATTAGTGTTTGCAGTTTTTAGCAAATAGATTTAGCACATGGATAGTTAGAATTATGCCTATTTCATTTTTTGTTGATATTATATCTTTATCTATCTATTTATTCATATTTTGCATTTTGCAGACATGGTAAACTCATTTATTTGTTTTCTTGTGGGTTTTAAAGGTTTCTTGTGATTTTTTACACATGTAATCATGACACCTGAATGGGGAGAGTTTCTTCTATGCTTTTCTATCCGTATGCTTTTCATTGCTTTCCCTTATTTTATCTCACTGCCAGCACAAAGTTGAATTGGCATGGGGAGAATAGATATTGATCTTTTGTTCCCAATTTTAGAAGAAAACAATATTTAGTCTCCCGTTATTAAATATGTAGGTTAAAAATGTGTTTTCCATTGAACAGACTGATGGCTACCAGACGGGAGGGAGGTGAAAGGGGCTGGGTGAAAAAGGTGAAAGGGTTAAGAAGTACTAATTGGTGGTTGTAAAATAGTCATAGGGATATAAAGCACAGCAGAGGGAATAAAGTTGACAATATTTTATAGTAACTATGTATGGTGCCAGTCGGCACTTGAAATATCGGGGGGAACATTTTGTAAAATATATGATTGTCTAACTGTTATGCTGTACACTTGAAGGTAATACAAAATAATGTTGATTGCAAATTGTAATTTAAAAATGGGATCAAGCGGAAAAGAAAGAGAGAGAAAGAACGCCTGGACAACAGTGTAGGGGGCAGGTCGGTAGGTGGAGGTAGAAGAGGGTGTGGGGGGATAAATGGTGATGAGAAAAGAAATAAAAATATTAAAAATAAAAGAAAATAGAAATAACATTTAATTAAAAATTTAAAAAAAATTTTGAAACACTCTATCAGATAAAAGAAGTGCCTTTCCTTCTAATCTGAGTTTCCTGAGAGTTTCTACCATGAAATGACATTTTTGGCTTCCTCGTGCGCTGATAAGAATGATTTTAGCCCGGATGATAGACTCAGGAATGGGGGAATACTGGGGATGTAGGAAAGTATCTGGGTTTATTGCTGAACTGTGTAGTGGAAGGTGAGAATTGTGGTATCAAAGCTCTTATTATTGGATGACACTGTATTGTATTCCAAACTAGTGAAACTACATATAAGAGCTACTCTCTAAAATTTGTTGGATAATGTCTTCAGATTGGACAACCATCAAAAATAATATTCCAAAAAAAACTTAATTTCACAACTTGCTTTATCAGGGTTATGTCCATATCTTACATAAGAAACAGATGACCTGATAAATGGAGAAATGTTCTATAACTAAATCATTTATAATACATGTTTAACACTCTTCTAAAAGTATTTGAGTTCTCTAGAGAAAAAATATGTACATATATGTATTATTGCCTGAAATGTTAATTAATCAAATATTTGCACAATTTTCATTAATGCCTTATCAACTAACAATTTTTAACAGTTCAGTTTCTCTGAGCATTTGAGCTTGTTGAGCTTAGCTGTCCCGCTGATTCCTCTACACTTTGCGAGAGTTACGGGTGTGTTTTTCTGTTCTTCAGTTTGTGATACAAGGTTTACATGAGTAATGGCCCCACACAACACATAGCAAATCAGACTGCACTGGCCGCCACCTTGTTCCGGGTGTAATTTAAGGTGCTGGCATTGCTTCCAAAACCTCTAAGTGTTTGCAGTTCTCACTGTATTGGAAACCATTATTCACAACTGCGGTTTCAAAAAAAAGGAAGATTAGCCGGTGTGCTCCTACTGGGTGCACTCCTACTGATGTTGCCTGAGTCCACCTTTGGGGAATCAGGGCCTCTAAGCCTCGGACATTTATTGTCACGACCTCATCTGAGAAAGATCTTGTCTGCTTCATCTGGAAAACCAATATTTGGTCTCTCAGTAGCTTGTGTGAGGCCTACAGTTTTTAGATTTTAGGGTGGCATCTTAAAATTTTATAGCTGACTTTGTAAAACACGCGGTATAAATTGCAATGTCGTGAGGAATCTCTTTTTAATGCCTTTATTAGCTATTTCTTCCTGAAGCCATTCTTAGAAGAGCACCTTTTAAATATTAAGCAAATCTGCAGAGGGTTTAAGAAAATGTATGGCTTGGCATAATTACAAGTTTAGAGCAAAGACTATTCGCGCACTCATTTTCTAAAGGTGAAGTTTATTCAGTGGGTTTTTCAGTCCCACTTAGCATTCTGGACTGCACGTCTTTGGCTAGATGCTTGCACTCGGTTTACTGCACTTTCCTAAATCTGATATCGATGTTAGTGTACAGAGAATCTGATTGCACAATTTTAAGAACAAGCAACACATTTATTCAATATATGTGATAAAAGGCTTAAATCCAACCTTTTCATTTTAAGAGTTATAAGAAAATATCAATTAATATTGCTTACACCTCTTTGTGTCTCTGTCTTTTCACATGTCAAAAAATAAACAATTAACTAGTTTTCTTATCTCTTAGGTTTATTGTGTGGGAAAGAATCACACAAGCATACATACATACCCAAGTAGAAAAATGTCTAAGGTATACAATTGCCTGTGTGTTTAACACTTTGGAACAGTGAAAAGGAGACAGGCTTTGAACTCTAACAGAACTGCCTTGGAAAGCTTGCTCTGCCAGTAGTTGAGGAACCTGCACAAATTATTTAACATTTTTGGCCTTTGGTGCTGTTAATGTCAAATAGGAAGAATAACATCCAGCTTTTAGAAATATTACATTAAAGTAGATAAGTAACATTAAGTTGTGAAAATGATTAGACACAAGGCTTTCAATAAGGGGTAGTTGCCATCCCTGCTGTTATTGTTGTTTATTTTATTGGTAATCTCCAGTGAATGGGGATTTGATTTTCTCGTTCTCATTCAGCCTGTAAGGCTCAGCCTGCTCAGAACCAGCCTGTAAGATCCCTGTGACTAATGTGCAGTGCTTACTGCAAGCTAAGGAATACAAAGCCACTAATGAAATTGTATCAGCCCGTCTGCTTCAGGTTGCTAGAACAAAGCTTCTTTTTGACTTCATTGCAGTTATGCTTCCTCCTTCTGTATTAACACTCTGTAATCTGTGTTGTTTTTCTTGTTAGCAGCAAAGCTAATCTTTAGAGGCCAGTTAGTGTAGGTAGCTACATATTAATAAAAGAGAAGGAAACAAAACTAGCTGAGCATAATTAAGCCAGAAGCTACAGCTTCACACACTCCAGGGAATAGTTGCATTGTCCTGCCAACGGGATTGATGCCCCTTCGTCTCCCTGGTAGAGAGGAAGGATCTCTCTAGGGCACAGCCAGCCCTGGAGTACTGGGGTTCCTGGGGGAGAAGGGAAAGTATTCCTCTGCTGAAGACACATGCCCAGTAGAAGCCAAGATGGCACATAGGGAGGCCCTTCTTTTGAAGCATGTGCAATAGAAACCAAGCTGGTGTAGGGGGAGGCCCCTCTACTTAGACACATGCACAGTGGAAGCCCGAATGCAACCACAAAGGGGAGGTGTCTAATTTGGGAAAAAGACCAGACTGACTAGGGGGAGGGCCCAGCACAAGCCCATGAAGCATTGGGAAAGAGATTGATCAGTTTGAAAGTCTGAGATAATATAATCAAAGCTTAGTAAAGGCCTCTCTCGGTAACACATTTGTTTGCCACTTACTTTGCATGTTCATTCTCTGTAGCAGTCATGCAGGCCTAGCAGCCACATGGGCCCAAGCATGGGCTCCAAGGGCAAGCATGAGTATGGCAATGCAGTGCTGACTAAGGGCAGCCAGGAACAGAGACTAACTAGCTGAGTGGGGCAGGCAAAGACTGAACAGGACTAAGCTTTTGGTGTGGATTGAATGGATGGCATAGAGTTCCTGGACCCTGGCCCTTCTTCTGGACTTAATGAAGACAGAGCTGGATTTCTTCCACAGTAGGATAGACAGAGATGAGATACCAGGACCTTGGGGGCAGTGTTTTATTTCTATTCCAATAAATCTTACCACAACTCCTCATCTTCCTGTGCATGGGTCTCCAGAAATGCTTTTCTTCTGACCCTATGGAAGGACCCCATTTCCACTGGCCATAGCCAGAGGAACCAAGATGATAAGGAGGAAAAAAACATGGCTTAAGAATGGGAGGAGGTATGTCTTATAAGGCCATGACACGAAGTTTTTTTGTGATTATAGGTGGCTATCACGTGCTCTGATCACCATCTCCTATACCTACAGCTTCCTATGCAACTACTGTGACACCTCTCTTTTGTACAACCACTGAAAACTCTACTTCCTTCCTCTGCATATTTCTCTTCTCATCTTCACTGTGCCTACCTTGCAGTTTTGGATCTGTAACCCATCATTTTATATCTCTTTTATAAATCTACATTCCCTAGTGACTCAGTATTTCCAACACTTCCATCTCACAATATACAAAAGTACCTCACTTTTTCAGCCTGCGTCATTGGAGCAGAGGAGCTGGTGCTCAAGAATTGCACTCTGAAGGGGAGCAGAAGATACCACCCCCAAATGTCCCTCTTTGGCATTAAGATTATTCTAAGCTGACTCTTTTTAAGAAAGAGCAGACATAAGAAAAGCTCTGAGAACTGAGTACAAGTTAACCCTTTTGTAAGAGACATTTACATTTATGTTAAAATATCCTCCTTTGTGAGGGTGTCTGCCTCTCTACCAGGATAGGGTGATTCTAAATTTATAGAAACTTATCAATGGAGAAAGTGATGCTTTAACTCTGCCTAGCAACCTTACCTTGTCACTGCACTCTTCCTGGTAACCTCCTATGACTGACTCTCTTCACCCCCAACATCTTTTGTCTTTAGCTGGTGGTAGCTTGAGACATTCTGAGGAATTATTGAGTTTTTTAGGGGTATCTCCCAAGTGTACAAGAGGTATATTTATTACTAAACTTCTGTTTGTTTTACTCTTATCAATGTGTCTTTTTATGACAGGGATGCCTTGGTCAAGGAGAGTAGAGGGAACACTATTTTTTCCCTCTACAGGGAACAGTATTCAATATTCCGCCATTAAGTATGATACAGATGGCTTTTCTCGCCTTGAGGAAGCTCCTGTTATTTTGTTGAGTGTTTTTATCATGAAAGGGCTTTAGAATTTTTTCAAAGGTCTTTTCTGCATCTATTGAAATGATCATGTGATTTTTGTCCTTTACTAGTATAGTACATTATATTAATTATTTTTTTATGTGTAAAAACTGTTAAGGAGACCATCACAAGCCCAAAATGGCATCACAAGTGCTAAAGCCCATGGTACCAAATCCAGATTTAATACTTGACCAACTGTAGTTTATTCCTACACTAGAAAGGGGATCTTCACTAACCAGTGTGGAATTTCTCTGTCAACACCATATTCCATAAGAAGATGCAACCTGCCTAATAAAAACCTTGCTGTTCTCTCCCCCATCCCAAAGGTTTCCTGGTGTAAAAGTAATGCTTTCTTTTTTGCTAACAATTTCCCTGCTACACCCACATCCTTTTTTCTATAAAATTTTTCCATTTTGTCAAATCCTCCTAACTGCCTTTCTACTTGCTAAAGGAAATGCTCCCTGATTCATGAATTGCTTAACCAAGCCAATTATATCTTCAAATTTACTTGATGGAATTTTGTCTTTAACAATACATTAAATTTTTTTTTTTTTACTGAAATATTTCGAATTCTGGTTTCTTCTACTCCATTCACCTCATTGGTTGATACTCTATCCACCTTTCCAGGCTGAATCTGTAAGTCAGCTTCTTTCAAGAATCTCTACACCCTAGCAGTTTGTGTGATCTGTGTGATCCTTTCATGATTTTGACTGTGTCTTTGTCATTCATGTGTGTATCACTTTATACCACTTCACACTACATACTGAAGTGTGTGCGCTTCACGACAGTTGTCCTGAGGGGCAGGAAACACACCCCATGCTTGTATTAAACCACAGTGTCCAGCATGGTGATATGTGCAGAATGTATGCTGAAAAGTTGTTCAGTAAGTGTTTGTGGGATTGCACGACGTTTCCAGTTCTGTCGCGGCCGGTCTTCTGATAACCAGGGCACTGAAAGAGTTGATGCAATCCCATAATACTCAAAACATGCTACACTCAAATTACCAACCAGATTTCCATTTTCATCGTCTTGTCATTTCCTTGGGTTTTCTATCTTCTTGATGTAAAGTTATGGCAGATATTTCAATATGTGGATGCATATTTCTAGAGCATTTTAACACAAGATCCATTTAAAAAAAATGTATCCAAGGAGAAAAAAGCATTTAACACAAAAAATTGTAAGTGTTGAACAATGTCAACATACCATTTATCCAATCTGCAGCTTTTAAAACTTGAAGAGTTTTATAACCCTAAGTTTAGCAGCTAAGACAACACAACAATACTTATCTGTCAAGCTTATGTACTCATTGTACATGCTGCAAATCTGGTTCCCTTCTAATTTTTTTTTTTTTTTTAAGAGCACTCCCTGCAATCCAGAAGTTGCTTGGGATCAAAAGCTTCACATCAATTGCATTCTCTCTTTCAGGGTAAAATGGGAGTGTCTGTTACACACCCAGCGGTGGACATTTGTGGGAAGTCCAGACCAGAGGGTTCAGGGCAGTGGTCAGAGGAAATGCTCCCTGGCCTGGCTGTGGTCCTGGGCTTCAACAGCTCTTGGCTTCTCATGATTTTTGAAATACAGCAGGTGACTTGATGACAAATGGGACTCAACGTGTGAGTATCTGATAGGAAGAATCATCTCACAAAGAACTACTGTATCCATTTTGTAGTCTCTGAGTTCAGATGTTCATAGCCATTTAAGAGATATTTAATGAGAACCCACTGGATAAAAAGGAACTTGCTAGATGTTGGGATGGTTTTGGGGGAAACAGGTGAGAAAAAAAATTAAACACAATCTATTTATTTCACCTCTTTAGGTTTATTAAAGTTAAAAGCAAAACACCACATAGCATATTTTCCTCTCCACCCTCCCCCCCCAAGAATTGTTTTAATCTTCTCTTGTTTAAGGCATGGACTAGAGTGGAAGAAACACTTTCTACCAACTGACTGTGAGAAACTGGAAGTCACTTTACTGCTTGTACTTAGTGTAGTCATTTGTAAAATGAGAGTTTGACTGTAAGATCTTTAAGGGGATTTCTTTCTTGTTTCTTTTTAAAACTATTTTGTTGAATTTATTGGGACAACATGGATTAATAAAGTTATATAAGGTGATTTCTAGCTCCCAAATTCCATAATTCTGTCCTTGCTGTTCATCCACTTGCCCTGCCGATATGTTAACTTCATATAGTGACTACTAGCGCATCAGGAGTCGGTCAGTTACTGGTCTTAAGAGTGCTCTTTTTTTAGTGTTACTGAGTTCAGTAGTCCCCCCTTATTTGAGGGAGGACACTCCCAAGACCCCCAGTGGATGGCTGGAACTGTGGATAGTGCCAAACCCTACATATACTGTCTTCGTTCCCCCCTGTGTATACATCATACCTTTGCACTTAAAGAGAGCACAGTATGGCTTCTCTTTGGCACATTCATGTTGCCAGCATGACTGTGCTGGTGCTTTGGGGCCAGTATTAAGTAGAATAACAGTGACTTGAGCATAGGCACTGTGAGACTGTGACAGTCGGTCTGATAACTCAGAGGGCTACAGAGCGACTAAGGGGTGAGGTGTTTGTGTGGCATGGAGATGACGGACAAAGAGGATTCATGTCCTGCGTGGGAAGGAGCCAGATAGTGTGAGATTTCATCACGTTATCAAAAAAGGTTTGTAATTTTTAACTTATACATTGTTTATTTCTGGAATTTCCACTTCATGTTGTTGGACTGCAGTTGACTGCACGTGACAGAAACTGAGCAGAACCATGCCACAGATCAGTGGGGAGGGACTGCTAGACTCAAGGTTACCTGGAACCTGGAAAAATGGACAGGGGCTAAGGAACAGCTCAGCTACACTCATTTTGCAAAGAAAGCACATTTAAAACAAATGATCTGGGCATAGAAAAAATCATTATGTGATTGATAATTAGCAAATGAAGACCTTTTTCCCACTAATTAAGACAGTCACTATAAATTCGCCATATGATAGGTTTTGACAGCCCATATACTGAATGATGTATTTCCCAAACTATGTCCCAAAGAATGCTACTGTTCCTCAAGATGTTCTCAAATATTCTCTTTGGGGTTGGGGAGAATTTCGCTCTCTAATAATCTTGGGAACTCTGTATACAAGCCTCATCTTTGGGAGGATTTACAACAATGCATATTAAGTCAAGGTTCTACAATGAAAAAAAAAGCACACATTCTCAAACCTACAAAACAACAATAATTTTCAGAGGTTTTGGGAATGTAGATTCATAAAAGCTAAGTTCAAGAAATGTTTTCTTACTGGTTAAATTCCCAGACTACAAAGGTTGCTTAAAATAGTTAAGCTATATTGTCTTTGCATGTTTTCCTTTGACATCAGTTGTATGTCATCTCATTATTTATGACAATTTTTAAGAAAACATTTTGTCTATTTTTCTGATTATAGTCCCTTTGCCACTTATCTCTCAGGAATTTTTTCCCCTAAGCATCCCACCCCAACTAACATTTATTTTAGAAGAAGGATGCTGTATAACTTCCACATATAATTTCTTTTTTGTTGTTCAGTATTTGTTGGGGAGCAGTTAGAGTTATTGGGTTAGCTCAGATAATGCAGCACAAAGTTTTTCTTTGTGTCCAGAAGTCATCACAGGGATGAATAAAATTCACTATGTCTACTCCGCAATCTATCAAAACAGGAAATGTAAAATAGGTGTGCAAGAATTGTTCTAGCAAGAAAGACACAATTATTTTCTCTTCTACCCATTGCTTTTCTAAGCTCAGGATTCACCTTCCCCGTGAAACCTCTCTTAGCACTCAATTCCAGCTCATTTGGACTCCTCCAGTTGTTGTTCCTTGAAGTACTTGATCTTACTTTCTTAGCTGTTCTGTGTATTTTTGGCTTGTCACCTCATTAGTTATAAACTCCCTGGGAGAATATGTTGCGAATATTTCTGCATGTTTACACATCCGCAATATTATGGTTTCAAAATTATGGTTGAATACACGCGGGACTGTCGGGAGAAATTAAAAGACGGATGTCCTGACTTGAATTCACTGAAGAGGTGAGCTAACGTTGAAATCCTGGGGACAGGGAAAGCTAACCCTTGCAGAAGAGAGATTCTACCCTGAGAGGGAAATGACTGAGAGAAAAGGTTGTGTGTCTCTTGATAATAACAATTACTCTAAGTAATTCCTATTAACTGTGTCTCAAGAACTGTGCTCTACAGCAGTCAGAGGCAAATCAGAGGCAACATTATGCCTGTTTCATGAGTGGCTAGGGACTTCCTTGCAGGTACCCAGCAACCTCAATGTCAAGGCCCATCTGAGTTCAAGGGCCCAGGCCCACTGTCATCCCACAATGACTGAAGGAATGGGTGCTTGGTTTAGATAGTGCTGCCCTCTGAACATGGTGGGCTTCACTAGTCTATATTTTTGCACTAATATTAGTAAGCCTTTGAAGTTTCAGGTAAGAATTGTAGTTAGGAATATCAAGTTGCCAGCAAAAACAATAATAATAATTTCTGGTTATCCTTATCTGTTTTTCCTATAAAATAAATGGTTTCATTTAAGCCTGACTAGGTGTTAATAGCTGATACTCAATGTTTTTCTATAAACAAATTTTTAGTATGTTATGAAATGGTCAATGAAAATTCAGAAAGGCAAACTTTTTCTAGAAATGGATACATGTCAATAGCTTATTATAGTGGATGGAGAAAGTTAAGGAGAGGATTAAGGCAAAAGGGACTAAAATAAATTTGGATGTATGCTCTGAATTCTACGCAGTCTAAAACATCCAATATTAGGAAGGAAATTTTAGTAAATGTGGCTGATTTTTTATCTGACAGCCCCCTTCAAAATCTGATACTGACTACAGCTTGCCTCTCTGTGCTTGGGCGCTTTTATCGACTTTTCTATTCTGTGCCTTGTGATGCAGTACCAAAGTGATTGGATCCGTATATTTTCCCTTTGAGATTATTGTTAAAATCTTGGAAATCTTGCAGATGTATTTCTTACATTGCAAAATTTTAGTGCTTACTTAACCAACCAGAGGTTTACTGCTTTATGTAGTGTGGTTCCGGGGGAGAAAAGAATTTACTGGAGCTAATATAGGTAGTTTCAAAGTGATCTCATAGTTCCTGTGAATGGAGCGTATTACCCCAGAGGAACACACAGCGTGAAGACAGTTTGGGTCAGCTTGCATGGTGTGGTAACGAATTCTGCAACTCTGGTGGTTGTGATGATTTTTCTTCTCTCTAAACCATGTAATTCTCCATCTCTTTTTTTCTTTTAAATTGAGTTTGCTAATTCCCATGGCCACCACGCACTTGCTCATTTTTCCTTGGAAAACAAGAAAGCATTCTATGTTATCTTTTAATGTACAATATGACTTGAGTTGATTCATTTACTAACTGACAAATATGAAGTCATGTCTCTGACTCATTTAAAGTATATGAAGCTTATTTTTAAATGAATCTTGAAAAACAAGGTGAGAATTTATTTATTTATGATTTATTTATTTATTTATTTATATTGTTGTTCAAGTATAGTTGTCTCCATTTTCCCCCTACTATTACCCACCACCCCAGCCATCCCCACCTCCCACCCTTGATCCTACCCCCTTTGGCTTTGTCCATGTGTCCTTTATACATGTCCTTCCTCCTTTCCCCCGTTATCCTCTCACACCTCCCCTCTGGTTACTGTCAGTTTGCTCTTTATTTCAATGCCTCTGGTTATATTTTGCTTGCTTATTTGTTTTGTTGATTAGGTTCCACTTATATGTGAGATCATATGGTATTTGTCTTTCACCACCTGGCTCATCCCACTTAGCATAATGCTCTCCAGTTCCATCCATGCTGTCACAAAGGGTAGGAGCTCCTTCTTTCTTTCTGCTGAGTAGTATTCCATTGTATAAATGTACCATGGGTTTTTGATCCGCATATTGACTAATGGGCACTTAGGTTGCTTCCAACACTTGGCTATTATAAATTGTGCTGTTATGAACATTGGGGTTCATAAGTTCTTTTGAATTGGTGTTTCAGGATTGTTAGGAGAATTTATTTTTTATGTTATTATGAGACCCACTGAACTCTGCTTTTAGAGATCACACAGCTGTTACATCTATCCTTGTCTCTTTATCTCCTTTTTCTTTTGTATGTTAGTCTGTTCCCAGATCTGAGACTTTCCCTGTTTTATATTTTGTCATACTTTGACCAATTTTTAAAAAACGAACCAGTGAACATAGTGATTCCTCTTTTTTTTTTAAAGATTGTATTTATTTATTTTTAGAGATAGGAGAAGGGAAGGAGAAAGAGAGAGAGAGAAATATCAATATGTGATTGCCTCTTACACATCCCCTACTGGGGACCTGGCCTGCAACCCAGGCATGTGCCCTGATTGGGAATTAAACCAGTGACCCTTTGGTTTGCAGCCCACTCAATCCACTGAGCTACACCAGGCAGGGACAGTGATTCTTATTTATTGTAAAAGGTCATATGTATGGGGGAATCAAATACTCTAAGAAGCAGGAGAAATATGAGATTTGATGATTTTGCCTGAAAGAAATGCAAACTCATCCGGAACTGTTGTACAATCTTTTTTTTTTTTGTATTTTCCACCAAATTTTCTTATTGAAAACCACTTTATTGACATATGATTGGCATAAAAAAGCTATTTCTATTTAATGTATACAACCTGATGAGTTTGAAGATAAGTATACACCTGTGAAACCATCACCAACAATCTATGACAATAATGTACCCAGCACTTTCCCCCTGCCCTCTCTATTTATTATTTCTATTGTGTATGTGTGTGATAAGAGCACCTAATATAAGATCTAACCTCTTAACAAATTTTTAAATGTACAATATAGTATTAACTGTAAGTACTATGCTATATAGTAGATCACTAGGACTTATTCATTTTGCATAGATAAAACTTTGTGTCCTTAAAATGGTACCCTGGAACCTAGATTCATAAGTGAGGAAACAGAGACTTAGGAAGATTAAACAATGACCTCAAGTTCACAGGAGCTATTAAGTAATATGTATTGGTCAGGATAGGTTAGGCTATGCTGTAGGAACAGATAATCCCAGAAGTCTCACTGGCTTTAACTAATACATTTATTTCTCACTCACATCACTGCTCATGTTGGATCACACTGCTTAGAACACATAGACACCATGGTACAGACACATGAGCGCTTAACTTCTTGACATGAAAGCAACACATTTCATAGTCCCTTGACCAGGACCCAGAGCTACTCCCATCGCTCCACCTAAGCCAAAGGAGGCTAGGCACATGGAAACCTCAGCAGGGACTGAGCATTTCTGCCATGTCGTGAAACAAGTTAAATTCAGGTTATCAAAATCCCAAAACTCTTCCCACAGCCCTACACTGTGACTTCTCCAGCAACTTCCATTTCAGTCAATCACACAATTAATTTTTAGGATTCCTTTAACAAAAGAAAACTGAGATGCTTCTCTCTCATAAACAAATAAATAAACATATGGTAATAATAACAATATACAGGGGATTATGTACAGTTTTATTTTATTAACCTAGCATTTTGTAATGAAATATTTTCTATGTCTTTTCTCCAAACAATATCAAGTGGATGTACCAATACTTACTAAAACATTTCTCTGTTGTTGATAATTTGTTTGCTAAATATTTTGATTTTTATAAGTAACATTACGTTTCATGTAGAGTTCATTAAATTTAAATATTGATTTCAAATAAATTTCTTGAATGGGAATTATTGAGTCAAAGGATATTAACAACTTTAAGGATCCTTACAAATATTATTAAATTGCTTCCCCAAAATGTTGCATCAGTTTACACTTTATTAGGTGTGCGTGA
The DNA here is from genome assembly GCA_004026765.1 of Micronycteris hirsuta. Taxonomy (NCBI): domain Eukaryota; kingdom Metazoa; phylum Chordata; class Mammalia; order Chiroptera; family Phyllostomidae; genus Micronycteris; species Micronycteris hirsuta. Next base: position 12,013 of record PVJI01006440.1, on the reverse strand, counting down.
GAATATGTCTATTATATTTTGGGGAGAATTTAAATATACTTGGGAATTACTTAAAGGTGAGCCTCAATTCTTTTTCATAACTGAATCATTGTTTTATATTTATTTTAAGAAATGTAGCTTATTGCCTTCTTTATCAATGGTTTTTAATAACTTCCCACTGTATTTGAAAATTCTGTTCTTTCCTTGCTCATATGATTTCCATGCCTGCCTTAAAGACTAACATCTTGAATCTCTTTATTCCTCTTATCTGCTCCCTCAATTCTTTTTATTCATATTAATCACTCAGCAAATGCTTATTCCCGCCCCTCCTCCCCCCATCTCTTGTTAGGTCATTTTCTCCTCATCTGCTTTTGTTACTCAAATTCCAGACGGCAGGACACACTGAGATGGAGAGATTCTGGTCATGGACAGATGAAAGTACAAGAGGGACACTGTTGCAAAGAGAGACACATTAGATTTTGCGTTAGGATGCAAGTGCGTTGAGAATCTCCCAAATGAATTTCGTATAGAGTAGAATTAAATAACAGTAAAATATCCAAGATTGGATGATCAATTTGCTTCTCTTTATATCAGGTTTAATAGCACTTAAAAAGTTAATAGTCCAACCATTTAGATCCTGTTATAAGACACTAACAATGGAAAAACCTCTCAGGAATGCCAAATTCATAAAGGTGGTTCGTATCTCAGGAAACCAACCTCTGCTTTATTCTAGGAGCTTTATTACCAGTCTCCTAACTTCTATTTTTCCATTTGTTTTATTTGATCAACATAAATGCAGCTTACCATAGCTGTTCTATTGATTTTTTTGTAACAGATTTCAGTAGTGCCCACAGACAGAAGCAGAGACAGTCTCCTCTTATGCTCTGATTGATGCATTCTTTTACCACACATGACAAAGTGATAGATGGACTTAGTTAACTTTCTCCAAAATCATTAATGCCACACTCACTGGTTGGCTACTCAGAGGTTGGTTAAGTAGCTGTCATGGATTTGCTACCTGAAACACTGAAATACTGAATTAAGGAGCCTATTAATTTTCTTTTGAGATCAACTCCAAAGGATAGGTATGAAATGCATAGTTGGAAAAGAAGTAATAGAATATACCATGGGCTTCAGAGACATACTAGGTGCTGCAAAATTACAGCCTAAGCCTGAGATTAGAAAAAGAGAAAGTAAATTGATTTTCTCTGAATTTACACTTGGGAAATTATTTAAAATGCTAACAAGTTTTCTTGCATTCCACAATTTAGATGCTGAGTTCTCAGGTGTATGTACGTAGCATCTAAGTTTAATCTTGAACCCACAAATACACTGTGGTAGATGGCAACTTTTTGTTTTAGAAAATGTTTCTAGAAATGAAATGTGAATGGAGAATATAGAAAACATACAGGTTGAACTAAAAGGTAATAATTTCATAGTTACCAAAGGAACCTAATGAACAAATAAGTAATGCTCTGGGAACATGGGGAAAAAGTTACAGACGTAGAAGAAATTCATCTATTACTAATGCTTTAGGGAGGCAATTTAATAGTTGTCTTCTACATTTTATATCAATATTACTCACAGAGATTCTTTCAGCTCTAATGAGATTTTCCTATATGGAATAATAGCTATGGTTTATCTTTCGCTTTGAACCCAAGATAATTTCTCTTTTATGGTTAATGAGGCAGAAACTAAAGAATAAAAACCAGTTAGTTGAATATCATGCAACTCTAAAGGCTAAAAAATGCTGACTTGCTGTTTCTCCTACTAGTTTGTACATCCAGTTAAAGAACAAAGAACCTTTTCCTTCTGTAGAGCGGTTTTCTGTTTGAGGGGAGATTACATTTACATGCAAGTGGCTTTGTTCCTGAAACAGCAGATAGGAAAGAGAAACACATTAGTAACTATGTCTTACATCTGTCTCCTTATAACCGTAGAGAAATGGCCAAATAAACAAACACCTGAGCAACAAACACTTCTAAATAACAAGTGTCTTCCTCCACAAAGAGTTAATGTTTGTGCAAGGAATCCAAAATGGAGAAGATTTAAAGGGACGAGCCAGATTCTCCAGCTTTCTGTGTAGGGAGAAGGTGCAAGGGGAGAGAACATTGTCAGAGCCTTACCTTTAAGAAATTTGCAACCCAATGGGGGAGGAGATGACAGATGTATACGAGAAAGTTAATTACTAAAAGATACTCATCTATTTGTTGAACACATGTTTATTTTGCATTTACTATATTCTAACTAAAGTGCTAGAGTCTGGGGAAGGCAGCACTGAACAAGATAGAAAACAGAACTTACATTGGTCTGAGGTAGGAGAGAAAACAAACAAAGAAAGGAACAACTGGGGGTGGGGTATATGCATGAAGCAGAGGAAGGAAAGCAATGGGTTGGACAGTGATGCTGGCATAGAGTCAGTGTCTTACTGAGATAGAGCAGTTTGGCAAGTCCTCTCACAGGAAATGGCTTTTGAGCAGAGACCTGAATGATGGGAAAGAACCACTGATGTTTCAGGGAGAAAAATGGGGAGGCTAAAGGCCCTGAGGTGAAAACAAAGGTCCGGAATTGCAACAAATTGAGGAACTGGAGAAAAAGGAGCTTGGAATTATTCCTCTGTGCATGAGGGGGAGGGGTGGAGAGGTTGTGACTTTGGTGCTATCAGAAGTGACTGATCTCAGCCCTGGCTGGTGTAGCTCAGTGGATTGAGCGAAAGGGTGGCTGGTTCCATTCCCAGTCAAGGCCCATGCCTGGATTGCTGTCCAGGTCCCCAGTGAGGGTAAGTGTGAGGGGCAATCACACACTGATGTTTCTCTCTCTCTCTCTTTCTCCCTCCCTTCTCCTCTAAAAAAAAATAAATAAATAAAACAACAATGACAAAGAAGTGACTGAGATCACAGTTGCTGTAGTTTCTCAGCCAGTTCAGGTCACACTTAAATGCCTCAGCTTTTATGACCAGAGCTATTAGAATAATAACACTCTATATCTCATAAAACCATTGCTTTCTATTGATTTTTGTCCACAGAGATCATTGTAATGCTGTTATGATTTCCATTTAGTACTTACTCCTTCTTACTGGTTTGTTAAACAATCAATACTTGTTGTCTGGAAAGCAGAAGCCATCTTTATTTCTCGTATCTTTTTTGGTAAGCATTCGGGAAGGGCTGCTCTGGCTTTGGAAAACAAACAAACTGCTGTGGAAGTATAAGTTATAACCTCATGTTTCTCTAGTACAGACTAGCAAACTGCATTGTTTATTTGGGAAGAGTCCCTTTTGCTTTCAGCAGGAGCTCAGTAACACCAGGCATTTTGAATGCACACCGTAGCCTTCTGTAAGGCCAACCTGAGTCCTGAGACAGGCCTGCGTTTTGAGTGGGGAGCTACCTTGAAATTTACTAAAGAATTCACAGGTTTGCCTATTTCTGAGGTTTGCTCCAAAATACCCATTGTAAAATGAAAGTCATTTTCCTAAATATTTTTTCTGTAATATAAGCATCTGTCCAGTTATATAACCCTACATTATCATTATTAACATGCATTATATAACTTGCATACATTTCATCTTGTTCTCTCACCCTGTTAAGAAACAATTTCATGGAGGCGGGAGGTATGACAGTTGTCTTTAGCTCCTTAACTTTATTTTATTTATTGCTTAAAGGTGTATTATTAAGTTACATCACAAAATTGGTATGTGAATTTGAGAAAAATATTGTAGGTAAATGCTTAATAAAATTAATCTCTATACAAAAAAAAGAAACAATTTCACAGAAGTTTCGTATTCACTTCGAAGGGCTCGTAAGTATTATTCCATATGTTTTGGTATATTTGTCTGTCTTCACTGGATACTAAATAACTCAGTAAAGATGCTTCTTCTCCTCCCTAAAACAAATCTCTATAATCACTAAAAATACAAATAAAATTTAAAATCTATATTTACAGCTAAAACTTAGAAAAGATAGGCGTATGGCTCAGGGCAGATGATGCAATATTAACAGATGACAGAAAATAAGGACTTCTGTAGCTCAGTTAGATTCCATCTACATTATCTCTTTGACAGTCATTCATTTGTACTTTCAACCCACATTCACTGAGTATTGATTATATGCTGAAAGAGATTTCAGGCACTTATTATGCAAATAGTTACTACAGTAAGGGTCAAGAAGCAAACTAAATGATTACATTGCCATATTGTAATTGCTACAGTATATTGGTGTAAAAGATGAAAATGTGGTAAAAAGCAGTCTAAATCTGATGGTAGAGGTCAAAGGTGACTTTCAGAAGAGGTAGCCCTTAAGAAAATATTTGAAGCAAGAATTTTGCTTTTATAATACAAAGTAGTTTCTTCCAGGAAGAGGGAACAAAATATGCAAATATACAGAGTCATTCCGGAGCATGGTACAGATAGGATGGCAAAAAAGATTCTCTTTTTTTGTACCAAGAGAACAAGTACATAAGCTTGGAAATTTTGAAGGGCTCAATGTAAAAATTTTTACATACCAAAGTAATGAAGAATAAATTTGTAAACAAAGGTGAATTATGTTATACATGATGTATTTGCATAATCAGATTTAGAAACATTGTCAGGACATCTGTGATGAGAAAGCAATAAAAATGACTGAAACTGAAAAATCTTTGTGAGAAGTGAGACCTTAGTAGGAGATAATGATAGTCTGAAGTAAGGACATGCATGTAGAAATGGAGAATGGAAATGGAAATAAGAACGATTTAGGATGAAAACTGTCAAGATTTAGTAATTAATTGCATATGTCAGTAAAGGAAGTATTTTATTGTGAATTATTGATTCTTGCCATGGAACATAATTGTAACGTATTAACATTTAATATATAGAATAGGACAGGTATTTGGAGAAAGATTAAACATGTTTTTATAGTTAAATTTGAGGTCCCTATATGATACCTAGTTTTGTTTTTTAATAATTACTTTATTGTTTTTCAATTACACTTGTCCACATCCTCTCCTCTCCCCTCCCCCTTGATATCTAGGTTTTGGATTAAACCAAATTAAAATGGCATGTCTTGTTCAAAAAAGTCAAACAATGAAAATTCCATATTGTTTAAACTCATAGAATTTTATTCACGAGTCTGGATCTCGGGAGAGATTTCAGGTCTGGGGATACATATTTCGGACTCCAGGAATAAAGCTGAAAATACCCACAGTTACTGTTTTGATGTAGAAGAAATAAAAGCCTGAGAATAGAATCCACTGGATACTTAACTTTTCCAATGTTTACATGTGAAAAGAAAAAGAAGAATTTTAACAAGGTTATAAGAGTAAGTGACTAAAGTTGTGGAAAGAAAACAGAAAATGGAGTTAGAGAGATCTGGGAAGTAGCTGAACGTCAGAGATGATGTGAACTGAAAAGAGGTTGCTTGGATTTGACCAACTTAAAATTGCTTGATGATCTAAATGAAAGATACATCAATTGATTGGTGACAACAGCTTAGACTTTGAAGGGAAAGAAGTAATATAGTAATTAAAGGGTAATACAGGTAAATGGAGTTTTTAAAAAAATATGGTAAACTAAACATACTTATCTGATTCAGAAGTTAGATCATATGGGAGGAAAACAACAGTAAATTAGAGATTGTTTCAAAAGGAAAATTTCCATGACATGCAGGAGGAGGTGGAGTGGAAGACAGAGGTAGACAGAAAATTTCCAGGTGGGGTGAGGGTACCTCTTTTCACCATCAAGCAGGAAATATGTACATTGATTTTAAACACATTGAACGGTGACAAAAAAATTATAAAAGTTAAAGGTACTAAGAAATAGTTTGTTAGATGGATTTGGATATAACTAGATTTGGAGTGTGGACAGAGATTGTGAAGTGCTAAAGGTCTTTCATGAATATGCGTAAGCATCAAGACATCAGTGAAACCACCACATTGGCTTGGACAAAGGAGGAGATGTTGCCTAGGATATAAAGGAAGCAGCCTAGAAATTGCACATGTGATCCCTATGGCACTATTTTTAATGGCCGATGACTGTGCTTTGCAGTGAGAAATTAACCCCATTCCTTAGTACCTTCAACTTTTATGATCGTAACTTCTAGTATCGTTTGTCTGAACATTTCCTCTTGTCTCCATTCTTGCTTTGTAGTTTTCTTTACCTCTGTTTGCACGCTGTAACACAATCTCTTATTTTTGAGTTCTCCCCCTCTCATTCTTATTACACATACTCTGAGACTTCAATCGCCAGTGCCTCCCTTTCCCCTCTTCTCTAAGCCCATCATTGTCCTGTAGACTTTTCTATTTTCAGCCAGGATACTCTGAATTTATTTCACTTACACCAATTGGCAAGTTCCATTTCTCCATTAAGACAGAGGTATTTCTTTCGTGAAGATTTATCTTCTTGATGAAATATTCATCCTACAACACAATAGAGCATTATCCCAATCAAACTGCTGGTAATTTTGTTTGTTTAAGAAATAGCTAGAGATCCTTCTCTGGCAGCTCTTGGGAGAACTTTCTTCCTCACATCTGCCTCTAAGCCTTCCTACTTCCTGATTCCGTTATCTTGCAACTCATTCTCTGTGCCACATTTCAGAAGCACTTCCCTGCTGTTTGGGAAAAAAATAAAGGAAGAAGAAGAAGACATAGCTATAGAGCTTTATGCTTAAAACTTCCTCAAGCTGGCAGCCCCCAAAGCAGTTTCTTTCAATTTCCTATTGAAACACATGGGAAGGCAAAACGAAACAAAACAAAAATTAAATGCACGACGCTGAAAATTAGGACAAAGAGGCAACCTATTGCCAAAATTGGGAGGGTTTCTTCTAACTAAAGGGCTGGGAGTGGGGCGTGAATTGGATTGAGTTCGTTATCAGTAGGCCACATCTGATTGCCTCATTTAAATTATTATGAACAATCTTTATGACTCACTATCCTTGTTTTTTCCCAAAATGAATAATGGCCCTTTACGTGCAAGAAAAACGAGCAGCCACCATTCTAGCAGTGTGTGCTACCTTTTGAGGCAGTCAGAGTGCAATATACTCAAAAACCTAATCAGTTTCTTACTTTGTACAATTACATTTTAATATCCATTGAATAGCTGGGCAGTAAGTGGGGAGAGGGACAAGTCAGTCAGTGGTACCTTGCATCTTGGGAAACGTAGTCTTCCCAATAGGTATTGAAGATGGAAATGGAAGGAGAAAGAGCTCTGGTATCAGTACATACTGGGACATTTAGGTTTTTGCCTTCAGTATAAGTTCAGAGTTTAGCTCAACACACCCACACTAGAGAAAGCTTGTGAGCCAGAAATGGACAAGGACTTATATACACTCAAATAGACTCAAAGAGAACAGACAAAAAATCCATGTACTCACTTAATTGATGGGGGAAACACTGAGTCTAACTAAATCTCTCCCTAATTTAGGAATGGGTAAACAACCATGTACACAGACATCACGAATATATTGTAAAACAAACTAACATTATTCTAGAGAGTAAAAAAAAATGTTCTTTGGTAGTCAAACAAAATAGTTTGGCATTCTCAGTAATAAAATACAACTGGTAATCTGGATGAAGCAAGTAGATATAAATACCAAGAGAGCAAGCTGAAATTAAACTCAATAAAATAAAAGGGAAAAGGAAGAGGAGTGAGAAAAGGAACTATTAGGATGAAGGGAGCCCGAAAATAGAATCTCAGGATTATGATCTGCATAGGAGGTAAGAAAGATAAAAATTGACATTATAGATAAGAAACATTATGGAAGACAAAATTGTCCCTGAGAAAGATGAGAAAAAGTCAAGGAGATAAAATGTTGATGGCACAGTTAAGAAATGTGGAGGTCAGGAAATATATTTAGATAAAATTTTTTCAATATGATAACATTGCAATATAAAAATATTTATCCTTGTATTTAAATTTATTTATAGACTACTATTTTGGATTCAGGGGCTACAGAAGTAAAGAATATGAAATTTTTTTTGGCTTTTATGATAAGAGATAGAAAATAAATGAAAAGGTAAGAAAGTGCATGAGAAATCATCAGTATTAATAAGTGTTGTGGTGAGAACAAGATAAGCGATGTGAGAAAAAGTGATTAGAGGTCACTTAAAGTTGGGTGTTCAGGGAAGGCCCCTTGAGAACATAGCCTTCCAACCAAAGTAAGGACAATAAGCAGGAAAAAGTCCAGGACAAAAATAGTCAGGAACGCTCTGGAAAAAAAAAAGAAAAAAAAAAACAATAGTCATTAAAATGACCCTAAGAGTGGAACAAGCTGCTATATTCCAGGAACTGAAAGAAGACAGATATATTTTGATTATACCAAGCAAATGAAAGAGGAGTGTCACAGATGAGAGAGGAAAACAGATTATCCAGGGCCATGTAACCTGGGGCGAGGGTGTGGGATTTAATTGTCATCACTGTTGCCAGTACTATTGGAAGCTACTGAAAGATTTTTCAGATTGAGATTGACAAAAATAAGGTTTGTTAACAAAAGATCACCATAGCTTCTGTGGAACATAGGGAATATCTAGGAAGTCCTTTAAGAAGGAGCTGAAGTAGTGCAGGCGTACCAGTACGCGAATAGGTCAGTGCGTTAGCCGTGGAGTTGAAGAGGCGTAAGCACATTAGGTCTTGCTTTGAAGGGACGATTCATATATTTATTGAAATATTAGATGTGAAATACCAGAAAAAGTAAGAAATGGAGGATCCAGGTTTTTGTTTAAGCTTCTAGATGGATGGTCAAGTATGTGTGCTGGACCGTATCAGGTTTGTGCACCTCTGGTACTGGGGAAGCAGACCAAGAGTGCTGTTTTGAGGATGGTTAAGTTTGAGGTCCATGTTAAGACTGAGATGATAACAGGGTGGAAGGAGTAGTTTAACAGTTGCACATGTGTCCTTTGTGTTCAGAGGAGCTCTCTGGAGTAAAGACATATGTTCATGAGTTATTAACAGATAACAATCCAGGCAGAAAAAATATATAATCCATAAGGCAATAAAACAGGCTACTCTACGAGTCTCTGCATTATTGAGTGGCAAAGTTCGTTCATGGAGTAATATCTGTAGAACATGAAAATTAAATATACTGTGGGGCCAATTATTGATAGGATGTCAAATTATTGATCAGATGTAGGCAAGAGTGATTCCAGATGTGTACAGACTGTGGAAGTATACTGACCAACCTCACAATTAAAGGAGATTTAATGAAGTCATGCTTCCAAGCAACTGAGAATGAACCAAAATTTAGTATAGTAATAATGATGCTGGGGGTCCATACTCCTCTTCTATAAATCTATTCTAAGAAAATGTGGGTGCTTGAACAACAATAAAAAATGGGTACAAATTTACACACAAAAATGTTCATTATAGAATATGTTAACAATGAAAATTGCAATTGTCGTTGGGATACTGTCCATATGGTAGAATACTAGGAAGACATTGAAAATAATGCTTAAGAATAATTTAAAAAACGTTGAAAAATAATTATGAAACCCATTAAGTGAAAAAAGCTGCATGCCAAATTAAGGTGCAGTATTATCTCTGCTACTATGTATAGAAAAGCATCCTGAAAGAGAAAATTTTAAATGTTAACGGTATTTGCCTCTGGGTGGTGAAATTACTCTTTTCAAGTTCCATTGTTATTTTTTTGTACTTTGTAAGGTTTCTAAATCAGCATTACTTACATAAATGTAAAACCATGTCTAAAAAGTTAATATGAACAATAGCAATAAATACTTATCTATCAAAAACTGAATCTAAAAACAAAGTAAACAAATTAGCAGAACAGAAACAGAATCACAGATACAGAGAATTTTTCAAAGGCTGTCAGATGGGAGGGGGCTTGGGGAAATGGGTAAAAAGGTGATGGGATTAAGAAGTACGTATTGGTAGTTATAGAACAGACATGGGGATGTAAAGTACAGACTATGGAATGGAGTGGCCAAAGAGAACATGTACATTACCCATGGACATGGACAATGGTTTAAGGATTCCCTGAGAGAGTGGGGAGGGCTGGGTGGTGGGAGCAAAGGGGGAAAATTAGGACAACTCTAATATCATAAATAAGAAAATATAAAAAATAAAAATAAAGTTTTAAAACTAGAAAAATCAGTGTAAAGTTTATGAAACATGGAATAATAGGATATAAAGCCAGGCAAAAAGGCAGAATAAAGTTAAATATGCATTACTGTTTCAAATATATGAAAGTATAAGTAAAAATATCCATGTGGAGAAGCTTAAAGAGACGATCACAAAAAATAATGTCTTCAGCATTAATAGGAGTCAGGAAATACTGTGAATTTCAAGTTACTTTTAACCACCCTGGGCATTTGTTATTTCCCAATAAACAAAATTCTAACAGTTATTGTTGAAACTTCCTTTAGGGCTGAAAGCTTATAAATGCAGATTAGTGGAGAGAAAGAAGAGCCTGTGCAAACCACAGGTTGTGAAGAGAAAAGAGAACATGAGAACAGAGATAAAGCTGAGGGGAAAAATGAACCCCAGAAAAAGAAAATCCAACATAAATGCCACAGTATTGAGCAGGTAGATATCAGGGACTTGGTGGTTCAGAGCACTGGCCAGAACGAGGGGCTTAACAGAGAGTGGCATTGAAGGCAGTGGCCTCAGAAGCATTGCTCTTGCAAAAGAAGAGGGAGGTGCCCCTTACAGCTGTCTTGATGGAAAAAAGTAAGAAGGGAAAATGAAAGGCCCCACAGAAACAACATAGAACCACAAAGTAAGCCAATCAACCCTTCACCCCACTGCCACTGCCAACTGTAAATGCAAATACTTGTCACTATACTGGCAGAAGACAGCACTCTTGAGATAGGAACCTTGTCTACAAATGCCTCAAAATAGAGAAAAATCAGAGCAATTCTGTACCAAGCTACTTGAAAAAAAACCCAGACATTTCATCTGTCAGAAATGTTCCTAAATATCTGATCAAAAGGAGAACAAAACTACCACAAAACAGTCTCAAATGAATTAAATAGTCTTATACAATGAGACCAGTATGTTAAAACAATATTCTAAATTTAAGAATTAAGAACAAAATTAAACAAATACAAAAGAGTGTGAAGTTGAATGAATTGATGGAACCCAAGTAAGAAATTAAAGGAAAAAATTTAAAAATCAGAAATAAAAGATAAATTTCAAGGGGCCCAGGGAGAATAAAACAATGAAAATGTAATAAGGGCTATTGAAAGAAAGCAGGAAAATCACCATAAATAAACACATGAAAAAAAGGAAAATAACTGCCAGAGAAAAGGTGGCTAAAACGTACACCATGCAAAGCAAATCTACATACATGTAACTATAATCTCTGAAAAATAAGAAAACAAAAAAACTAAGTTAATATTTATAATGATAAATCAAAAACAGTTTACTAGCAAAACAATGAATCCCTATATCAACATGTTGAAAGAACCCATTGCACACCTGGAAATATTAAGCCAGAAAAATCACTCTGATAAATATGAAGGTGAAATTATTAGATATTAAAAACAAATAAAAAATTCTTAGAGCTTACAGACAAAATGGTCACATTTTATTATAAAAATAAGAAAGCAACATGGGCGCGAGCTATCTTACAAACACATCAGCCATAACAAGGTGGCAGTGGAGAAGGATTTTCAAGAAACTCAATAAAATATAGTGTGGCTATCCAGGGTTCTTTGTTTTGGTTTTTGGGTTTTTTTTTTTTTTGGTTCTGTATATATTTCTGGGATATTTGTTCTAGATCTGTGAAATATGCCATTGGTATTTTAATAGGAATTGCATTGAATCTGTGGATTGCTTTGGGTAGTATGGACATTTTAATGATGTTAATTCTTCCAATCCATGAACAAGGTATACACTTCAATTTATTTGTATCTTCCTTAATTTCTTTCTTCATTGTTCTGTAGCTTTCTGAGTATAGGTCTTTTACATCCTTGGTTAAAGTTCTTCCTAAGGCAAGACAGCAGGATATAAAGTCAATATCCAGAAATCAAAGGCATTTTTGTATACCAACAGTGAAACAGCAGAAACAGAAATCAGGAAAAAAATCCCATTTGATATAGCAACAAAAAAAAA